>OY856187.1:69999885-70170784 GCA_963693315.1 Diogma glabrata
TCATTGCCAGAAAAAAGAATTTTTCGGTATCTAATCAATCAACGTCAAAAATCCTTTTGTAACAAATATATTTTTCATTTACTTCTGTAAAAATCAATTCCTTAACGAAAAGATGATATTTCATTTTGTAATCAAACATACTCAAAAGAAAAAAAAACATAATTACTTCTTGAAATGATTCTCTAATTAAATTTAGAAAAGAAAAATTATGATTAAAAAAAAATTTGAATTCTTAAGAACGATAGGTGTCACAACTCACAACTGTTACTTTTCACATTTATCAAGGTTAATTGTTGAAATAGTTAAATTAAATTTAATTTTTAAAAGATAAAAAGAATTATTGTTCTTTCTTGACTAGTTTTTCAAGAAATAATTAGGAAACGAAATGATTAGTTTTAATCAGGTTTTTCGCTTGCTAATGCTCTTGGGACGTGTTGACCTAGAAAGCAATGCATCTTGAGTTTATCTGATGACAATTTTTAACGAAATTTCCAGCCAATAAAATATATATATATGTATATTTCTAATGACAAAAAATATATAATATGATTCCAGCATTTCACACATGTTTAATGTACAGTTTGGAAATTTTATATTCACCTGTCTCTTCAACCTACATACAAACAAGTACGACAATTTTCAAATAACTCTAAAATGTAGTTTTTTATTTGTGTCAAAAAGTAAACATACCCTCTTGGATGGTTGGTTATTTGTTATACACTCGTTCACATAAAATTGTATATAAGAAAGAGAGGAAAAAACATTTTTATTTTGGCATTTGTTCAAGATTTTAATAGTCGTGCAATGAAATCATAATTTAAGAAATTTTTTTTGCTAGTAGAGATGATTTTGGGACATTTTTTTGTCTTCATTCCTTCTATGTAGGGCAATTATTTATTTTTGCTGTTTGTTTTTGTCGAAATGATGTACAAAATGCTTTTTTCGTTCGTTCTTGTTTTTCATTTTTATTATGTGTATGTCTGTATGTAGAGTGAATAGTTTAAATAGAATTTTTTTATGAAGTTGGGAAATAAACTGTTTAACTTTATAGCTATTTGACATGGCACTTAGTCTAAGAGATGAATGGTTGAAGAGATGAAAACTATTGAAAAGATATTAAATTTTATTGAACGTGTTGAATCAAATAAGGTTCAGTAAAATAGTTTTTTTTAATACTAAGCTCAGTCAACTAAAAAAACATATTGTATAAATATCAGAGAGCATATAGGAAAACACTGTAAGCGCCGCTTTTATAAACCGGATCGTACCTGAGAGACAAAACTAAATGTGTTAAACGGATCGTTCATTTACAATAACCGATTTAAAAATATCGGTCATCGTTCAATAAATCAAGAACCATCTCCTAATTAAAACCAACAATCTCCATGAAATCGAAACCATAGTATCTAAAATATTGCGAAAGGTTATTCAAAACAATTTTGAAAAGAGCATGAATGTTCCACATAAAAAAATTGATGGCGAGACAAAAATAATCTGTAAAAATAAACACTTCGTTTTCTCTTTTATAAGAATCTTTTTTTCAAGAACGAATCAGTTTGTTTTTAGATCGTTCGTTGTTTTCGTATCGGTTGTTTATTTAGGGTCGGTCGTTTGTTATAAACAAAATGCAATGGGTCATCATTTTTTCAGTGTCGTTCATTTTGATCGACCGATCATTTGTTTTAAGCAAAACAAGTTTTCATTTTCATTTTTTATTTTGTTTGATTTGTGTTTTGTTTTATTTTGTTTTGTTTTTATATTTGTTTGATTTATTTTTTGTTTTATTTTTATATGAAGCTTGTTTGATATTTTCCGTCCCATTAAGGATCAATGTTTGTTTTTTAAATTAGCAACTGCGAGTTGAAGTATCTTTTAAATTCATTGACATAGCCGTTGGGATGCAGATAAATATATTACAACGTAGTTTGTTAAAGTATAGATGGGACCGTCGTTCAATGGCTTTCATAAGGTTTTTTGTCTACATTGTAAATGGAAAGTTCTAAATGTTTTTTTTGTACTTTTCACATATATGTACTTTGGCTTACTTAATTTTAGCATATTAAGCTGATTTGTGAAACTACTTGGCATCACTCTGCTCTTTGGCGTCACACAACTCATATAGTACTCATGTTGCATCAGTTGGTAAATTTAGTTTAAGTTTTGACTAATGAGATAGATATCTGTAGTCACTTAGGCTTTTTTCCATGATATTACAGAATATAAGATCTTTGTCAAAAGAAGTTTACCACCATTTGAGTTAGTTAGTTATAATTGTTAGTTTATCTTCAATTTGTGTGTCAAAGCATCCCAATATGCAGTTAAAAAATTGGAGTAGTTTTTGCTTTTGATATTGAGTTTCTTATTTTGTTTCTCATATTAAGCTGGTTAGAAATTATTCCTTGGCAAATAGAAGTCTTTAGAACTACTACTGTTTGAGGAAATACATGTAACCGTGGGGCCGTTACAAATCAATGGTCTTCAATTAAAGAAAAGTACCTTTTTGTGTGTTGAGCCACACATAGCCACGTCATATTTTTTTACAAATGTAGTAGTTTTGGCGCTGAGAACCAATTGTCTTGAAATTTACCATTGTCTAGATGGACTGATTAGAAAGTTCTTCCTTAGCTTTCAGATGTTCCTAGATGCTGAAAATGCTTTATTGACCCTCGAACATGCAAAGTCCTTCAGATGATTCCACGAAATAATTGGAACTTTGTTAAATAAAAAAAAACAGTTATTTTACCATCAAGAGCCTTTACAAGGTGCAATGTTGCAGTACTAAATCGCATGAATTCAACTTAAAGACCGTTTTGTATCGGTTTTCATTTCTGTTCATCTCGAAATTATTACTATTAAAAATAGAATAATGTGCGAAATATTCTACAAAATTTCTTCATATATTAAACCAAAATATATTTTACCATGTTTATTACGCTGGATCAGGTCCTATCACCAGCCCTACCTAATTTGTTACACCAGTTAGAAAATATCGACCGCTTACCCGGCCATTTAAAATGAGTCCTGGTGCAAGCCTACATAAAATGCCTGGTAACCGTATAGGAGAATATACAAGCCAGATTTCAAGGGTTTGGAACAATAATAACTCCAATAGCCGCACACCCTGTAACAACGTTCTAAATTACTGAATCAATTTAATTATCGAAGATGACAATACTCCATCATCGAAATGGATAATAGTATTACAGAAAATTACAACTCTTTACCCTGAATATGACGGATTGTAACAGTAAAAACACAGTCCAGTAGTCAAAATCTGTTGATTACCGCTAGAAAATTAGGTTAAGTTTAATAATTTCGTTTACTTATAATTTGCTGTTGAGGCATACCTATTATAATATGTAAATTAAGACCTATATTTCATAATTGCCGGGTTAAGAATGTTAAGGCTTTTCTAGACTAAGGACATATCTCCTTGTAATTTACATAAACATATCACATTTGCCATTTCGTCTCGGATACTATAATTATTTATACTTATTTGCCATAAAATTGAAAATATTCATCAGACAATTCTAAAATTGATGCTCAGAAGATAATAAAGTCATACACTGCTATCTTCATCTTATCATCACATTATAGCATTATAATATAAAACTTAAGGATTTTAACTCATTCTCAGAAACCTACATCTGAAGCATGCTCTATTTTGCTTGTCTTTTAATAAATAATTTAAAATTCCTTTTACCTTAACAATAACTTCCAATTAACATAAACATCATTTACAATTTTCATCACTAATTAATTCATTAATTACTTCAAAAAAAAAATCTTTCAAAAACAAAAACTCCTTATTAAAAAATTTATCCTACCTTAGATTTTCAAAAAAAAAAAAACAAATTGTGAGTCTTTTGAAATGAAAAAAATATTTTTAAAATTTCATTTGGGGATTGAGTTTCTTTTTTTTCCTAAATACAACGAAAACTTTCCATTGAAATCCGTTACAATTGTTGTATAGAATTCATGAAGTCCCTAGCACGATAAAATATTAAAATATTTTATTCCTTAAAAACAAAAAAAATTTCACAAACATGATATCATTAGAATAATTTATTTTAATTTTAGTTTTAAAAATTTACAGCATCAAAAAATAAAAAATAAAAGGAAAAACGTAAACCAAAAACAATAATACAAAATCTTAAAGAAAATTAGCATGAAATAGAATAAAAAAAAGAAAAGAAAAACCAAAAACACAAACAACAAAGAAATGAAAAAAAAAATTAAAATTTTCTTACTTTAAAATAAATGTTTTATTTCTTAATTAATATTTACATATTAAATGTGTTTTCTTATAAGACGTTTTTCGGTTTTTCTCATACTAGTATTTCAATTATACTTTAATGGAACCAAGAACAAACTTGTATCATTGAAAAAGGAAAAGTACAAGAATTATGTTATGGTTTGGTTTGGGTGCAATGTAAAATAGTACATTATGATGCAAGGACGTAAAGCTAAAGATTTTGGACGTATGTGGAGTTTGCAAATCGAGGCAATAGCCGAGATTTGCACCCACATTAAGTCCAAAATAGCTTACGTCCGTGCATCATATACGATTTCTTATTCGCGCAAACAATATATTTAAAAAAAAATGTTTATTCTAAATTAAAATTATAAATTTGCATAAATTAAATAAAAATATGTGGAACAAGTTACTTTTGACAAAATATTTGTTATATTTTCCAAACTATTGTATAACTATGACAACAAATGATAACAAATATTTTATTTAGATATTGAAATTTTGAATTTAAGGATTGCTTTGATAAACATTTCTATTTTTTATAGAATTTTAACATATACAAATGTTTTTTACTTTTTTGGACGTAGCTATGACAACAAAATATATGGTTAAAACGTGACACTTTAAGGCCGCAAATCACAGTAATAAAGTAACACTTTAATACATAGGCGAATAAAAATTAATTATTTTCGTTTCATTTATCGTTTTAACAATCAAAACAAGAGCAAGTTTTATAGAAATTTTACAACAAAGTGAAAATATTCCTAAAACTTACCCTTTTTCCTACAGCAAGAGTAGAATGGACAATGAATTTAGCATAACAATGAAGATTTACGTGTAAGAGATACCTACATGTTGCAAATTATTCAATGTGAAATTAATTTTCTGCTGGTACGACAACGCAGCGTATTCTTGTTCTATCAACATACGGGTTATCGTGAGATATCACATACCATTGGTAATAGCAGTGAGATAACACTAGTCAAGGTGATATTGTAGCAGTAATGGCGTATACTCGTAAAACTATTTTTAAAAAATTACATGAAATGTGCATTAATTGTGCATGTTACAAAATATAATAATACATGTCATGCACATGATGTGCACCGTAAAACGCCTTAGCACATATTATGTGATAAAATGACTTCGTAATAATAAATTGATGAACTTTATTTTAGTTTCATCGAAAAATTATGTGCGAAAGAAATTTTTTGTGCAGATAATAAAATAAAAACAACAAAGTTTCTTTTTGTAACTTTGGATAATTAAATTTAGTTATTCCAAAAAATTATGTATATAAATTCAATTGTGTCGACTGTCGGCACTTGGCGAAACATTTTAATATAAATTAAAAATTGATAACATTTGTTTTTATTTCGTAAAAATTTTGTTTTTTATTTTCTAAAATTTTGCTCAATGCATTTCGGCTTACGCCATTATCAAAAGCGATTCAAAAATGTTATATTAACATTTTTGAATCGCTCTTGATAATGGCGTAAGCCGAAATGCATTGAGCAAAATTTTAGAAAATAAAAAACAAAATATTTGCGAAATGAAAACAAGTGTTATCAATTTTTAATTTACATTATGTATATATTTAATATATTATGTTTGTCATTTTTCCTTGTCGGTTTATTAATAATTAAACTTATTTTTTTATAATAATCAGAAAATTGTGGAAAATTAATATTATTTTTTATATGTAAGCCAAATATTAAAATTTTTTTAATTCTGTTTTTTTTTTATTCAAATTGTATCGTATCGTATCGTACTGTATCGTATTGTGTTGTATTAAATTGTGTTAAGAACTTAAAAGTACGACCGCAATCTTCATTTGTCGTAATGACGTTGCCAAAAATATTTGTCTAGGAAAGATTCAAAACGAATTAGAAAATCCTAGTGATAAAAGTCATACATGAAATATTTTTTATTTATTCCTCTAAGTTCTATGCGCATTTTTATACATGTCTAGATGATTTAAAAATGTTAAATTAAAACAAATAGGTATGACGTTAGCAATCAAATACTTTTAAAATTCATCTTAATTTAAAATATAAACTAGAAAATTTAAATAAAAACCTAAACATTATTAAAATAAAAAGAGCATGAAATGTGCATAGACTCGTGCACTATGCACAAAATGTGCGTCGTGATAAACTATATTCAGTAAATGGTAGTATTTTCAAAGATAGTTTGGAGTATTTCATGGTTATATTACGCTCTTGTTGGAAGAAATGAGTCTTTATATTTAAACAACTTAGTTGTGTTATATACAAAGAAATGGTGACCCCCAACGTGAAAATTTTTGTTAAAATTCACAATGTCTGATACGGAGAATGACAAATAAGGAGAAAAGTATGATATTATAAAACGGAAAGATAGTTTAATACAACATCAATTGATTGAATTTTGGCAGCACAATCCTGATTTTTGGTTTATTTAAGTTGAGTCGGCCTTCCACAATAACAAGGCAATGGAACAATGTTCGAAATTTGATATTATTTATAAACTTCCTTCTCAATAATTTTTTGATGAATTTGGTTTAATTCGTAATCAACCTCCAAAAGAATATGACGACTTAAACAACAAAATCATTTTTTGTAACAAAATAAGCGATTTCTTTTTTTTGCCGTGTATGCTTCACGTAAGAACGTTGGCGGACAAGAAGTGTCTTTTTTTTTGTATATAAGGCTTAATATGTCGGCTGGTAATCACGAATCGTTGAGTTAATTTGTTTCTTAAAACGCACATTTTTCTCAGCCAGAAATAATTTAAAAGACAAAACTTTTTCATTTTAAATCTTCATTGAATTTTAATAAGTTTCTTTTTTAATAAAAATATTTCGGCTACAGCGGCATTATCAAGTAAAATGTTGAAAAAAAACACAATAAAATTTTAATAAATAATTAATTGTAAACAAATAATTTTAAATAAACATTCACAAAATTAATTTTTTTTTATACATATATCACAGAGTTCACACAGAAGTGTCCCTCCCACACAGTTGAAAAAGTAACTGCAATATTTAAAGCAAGTCTTGCAATAGGAGCTATGCGTTGCAGATTATTATTGAATTGTAAAGTAAATGTTGCATTAAACCTAATTTCAATGCATTTCTATAAAATTTAAAACAACTCTTGCATCATAATTTATTTCTATAAAACAGCTAGAAGTTTTAATGCACCTTGCTACAATTTAATACATTAATGAAATTTTAAAATTCACTAGAGTATTATCCGTTTCAGAAATATATAGTTAAAATCGTTTCATGTATGTTTTAGTTATCGCGTCTCAGCTGAAAGTCTATAATAATAGTGATTAAGGTGGTATGTATGTTTTAATTTTTTTCCATTGTAATTTTTTTATTTTAATTTGATTAATTTAGGCAGGTACGTAATAATCAAAGTATCTCGAAATTATGATGTAATTTGCATTAAAATGTCATACTAAAAAAATGTTGCGCGTAATTTATTTAATGCGAATAACAGATATTTTTAAACAACAAGCTTTTTTATTTTACTCCAAGTGCTGTTAAATATTGATGCAAAGAGCATTAGTTTAACTTTATATAGCAAGCTTTGTATGGTTTTGTAATGGAAATTTCCGTAGGACCTATATGTGTAGCAATTTGCAATATATATTCAATTTTTTTTTAACTGTGCATGTTTTAATTTTGAATTCACTTAATTTTTTCGATTAAATTTCACTTGAAATATTAATTTTTTTTATATGAGTGATCATTCTATAGAGTACACTGAAAAAATAATTTGGTGTATTCTACAAAGCGAACTCAACCAAATTTATTTTGTACCATCAACTAAAATTTAGTACAATCGACCATACGTTTTTAACGATTGAAAATTCTTTATCAAACGTTGAAATCGAATCAATTGTACTAAATTTTAATTGACGCTACAAAATTAAGTTGGTTGAATCCGTTTTGTAGAATATACCAAATCATTTTTTTTAGTGATAATTCCAATTTATCAAGCATATTGGTTGACCATCGGTTAAGGTTAATTGAACCGGTGTGTTGAATGTTGTAAATGTTTTTACTTAAAAACAATTTCACCTGAGTCAAACCCGTCTATTCCGAGTACAAGCTCAGTTTTCTAACCACTAGGTCCCACTTGGTGTTATACCTAGGTGTTATACCTAGAAATAATCATTAAATACTCCAAAATACTGCATTCGATTGTAGTTATATGTATTGCATTCAAACCTCGATGGACCACCCTTATAGTAACGGTTTAGTTGAATATTTCCACCGAACTCTCAAAGCATCAGTTGAAGACCTCGCAAATACAAAAAAATAGTTGGAACAATTACCTCTTACATTTCTTAGAAGACATATACCTACATAAAAACAAAATCTAAAAATCATAGGTTATACGTTTTTGTTCAGAAGCTAAGTCCGATTTAAATGAATTTCCAGATTTTTATTAGAGGTTTCTGACTTTTAATAAAAACAAACGGGAATCCTCACTTTGGAAATCTCTTATTTCACACAAAAAATATCAATTAAAAATCTATCGCACAAAGGCGATTTAAACAAAATTTAACTAACTTATTAAAATATATTAGAAACAAAAAAAATAGAAGCTAACATTAATGATGATTCACTTACGATCACTTGCATCTTCTATTATTTAATTTTAGCTCCTCTCGGTGTATCATGTTGTTGTTGTTCATTTCTAAAATCAAAATCACCAAAGAATGTAGCAAATGGGTCAGAATTATCCATCACTCCATTTTTTTTCAAACAATCCTCCCCATATTGATCCTAATCTTTACATTTTTCAGATAACACTTCTTAAACTGCCCCCAATCTTGAAATATAGTCTATGCATCTGGATTATTTGTATTTTCATCAGGACTAGGAAGGCCCGGCGTGCTTCGCTACGCTTATAAATAAAGTTTTTGCGTAGACATTTTGTTGACGTAGAAGCAATGATTTCAAAAAGTGGTAATGAGAAATGCTAGCATATAATTTTTAATTTTTCTTTTTAAATATATGAATGAAAAATAATCAGAACTCTAGCTGATCAGTTCGGATATATGAAAAATTAGCGATCAAATAAGTTTTCAAGTAAGCTTATTTTATCTCTAACTTATTTGATCGCTAATTTTTCATATATCCGAACTGATCAGCTAGAGTTCTGATTATTTTTCATTCATATATTTAAAAAGAAAAATTAAAAATTATATGCTAGCATTTCTCGTTACCACTTTTTGAAATCATTGCTTCTACGTCAACAAAATGTCTACGCAAAAACTTTATTTATAAGCGTAGCGAAGCACGCCGGGCCTTCCTAGTTAATTTTAAAGCATGAATAGAAAACACATTGAAATTTCATCTATAATAATGATTGATGCATTATTAATATATGTGCCATGTACACTGTTTGGAGTTATATTTGGCATTGAATTCTCTAATAATGGAATTGGTAATTTGCAAACATTATGCAAAGTTCGCCCCCCAATCAAAAGAGTTGATGCAATACCACTGAAGGCAGTTACAATACACGAAAGATTTAGTGAATTAAATTTATGAATGATTGCCGTTTGAACAAAAGTTTTGCCACAACCTGCATGAGCTGTCAAGAAAAAAAGCTAAAGCATTTGGAGGAACATTCAAACCACAGATAAATGCAAATAATTGACGAAACTGTTTTGGTGATTGAATTTCTGAAGCTTCAAGTAAACATTCACGCTATTCATTATCATTTGTTGCAATACCTCGAGCTTCACATGCTGCAACAAAAGTAGGGTAGGGTACACCTTCATACATACGTAGATCAAAAAAAGATTTTGGACCACGAACATGCAACAGAAGTAAACGCATATGAAACAATTCTATATCTTTTGGAGTAACCATATATAATCGAGCAACAACTTTATCAGCCCCACGTTGTCTTCTTTTCCACGATTTACTTTGGTCATACCAAACATAATTAATTCTGTATACAAAAACTCATTAGCTAAATTATCAATGGAATTCAAATGGAAAAATGCTAACAATTTTGTTCTTGATACATTTGCGACTGTGCCAGCCACATTACCATTCCTGATATAAACATTTTGTCTATTAGGCAAATGACAATCAAGTCGATTAATTGTATGAGATTGAAAATGCATTGGAAATTCAAATATGCGCCAAGCAGCTTCAGTCGAACCAACATACCGTCCATTCAAAAAATCTTGAATTTCATTTCCCACAATCGCATCATCATTATTCACTGCATTCTCTCCATTCACTCTCAATTCAACATTGGCAGAATCATACTCTTTATATACATACTTGTAAACATATTTCACACTTTTAACAGTCGTACATATTTCCACGTTAATATGACAATTGAATTTTGCAAGAAGATAAATATTATACGGAACAACATATCTATTATCAAGAGATGCACCACGTACATCAACACTCATACCATTATCACGTCGACGGTACAAAGGATAACCATTCACATATTCTTTAATATTTTCAGAAAAAGGTTTTGGAAAATTCTTACTACATTTACCATTTCTCATACAAACAGAATTGGGATTTAGAGCACCACATGGTCCATGCATTATATGGCGTTTCACATATTCAAGTAATTTAGGAAAAAGAATGGGATCAGGGATTTCAGTACATACAAATTTATTAATCATTTCATTTCCATCAATTCTATCTTCATCTGACAAATTTAACAAAATTCATCATTTTTAAAAATAGCAACCACATCAGTTTGAACAGCATCATTAAAACGACGAATATCACATTCTCTGTTAACTTTTATAACCATTGACACATCAGCAGTAACATTCTCAGGTCTTTCACAAAATTCATGCATTGATTTAAAAGAACGAACAAAAGGATTCACACGATCTAACTCAAAACCTATCTTACGCATAAGAAAAAATTCGAAATGAAATTTAAAACATAGAAAAACAATATGTACGTTTATTCACATTCAAAGAAATAAATATACTAACAGCTGAGAAAAAATTAAATATAAAAAAGAATAACAAAATAAATTTTTAAGTTTCGTTTTTGTTGTTCGTTGTTCGATAGCAAATATATTTTTATATGTATGTAAACTTATAATGCATATGTATAGAAAAAGTTTTCCGTATATAATAACTTTTTTATTTATGATCCGATTTGTTTGAATCCGGATCCCAATATAGGTTACACTAATATCAGTTAGCTGTGAAAATTTGAATTGAATCCATCTGCGAATAAAAAAGCCTTATGCTCCACAAAGTTTTAATCTAGCGTATTAATATATAAGAAGATTCTTCAGCTAAACATCGATATGCTTTTTTTTATCATTTGAATTTGATGATTTTATAACATCAAAATTGAATAAAAATCACGCCCTGTTGTTGTTAATATAACAAATAGAAATATTTTTTTTAAAAAAATTAACAAAATGTAGACCACATTTTGGATTGTTTTTATTTCAACTATATCAAGTTATTTGTTATCACAATCATTATATAGAAATGTTTAATTATATTTTGTTATGTATTTTATACAACTATACAAATTTATATATGTTCCTTTGAATATTATTCAAAGGAATCAATTACAAAATTAACAAAAACTTTGGTTTTTAAAAATTTCACATCGATCGAACATTTGAACGATTATATATAGTCAAATTCTGCATCTCTTATTTCTTTTTAATTAATTTAATTTAATTCTTGTTTCTTTTCACAAATTAAAAATTTCCACATATCTCTTAATAAAATAATATCAGTCAACCACTTCCATATATCATCTCACCAAACAACATTTCTACAACTACAAAAATTTGGAAAACTATATTACATCTCATGTAATGCAATGACTAAGTTTTACATACAAAAATGTTCATCATTTATGTAGACAAAAAACATGTATTAATAATTGACATTGTGACTAATCAAAAAAATTAACTGAGAAAATGTTTAATTATTATTGACTATCTTGTAGCATACATAAATATTTTATGTTTGTTGAAATGAGTTATTTTAATTTAAAGGCCGGAACTGATAACAAATTAGCAAATTATTAGCGAATTTCTTTAAACATAAATATGCTTATTTTTAAAGTAAAATTCAAATTAGTTTGTCGTTACATTTTCTTGCTGCTTATGTGAAAATATAGATAAGGTTTTACCAATAAAATTTTAAAACAAAAAAGCAAAGTGTTTCGTACTTCAGGATCTTGTCACTTTGTTCCACCCGTTTGTACGAATAAACAGATCAAAGTCAGGTATAGTATGTCCGTACGATGAACACTAAGGACTCTTTGAAAATGCTTCGATTTTTTATTATGTAACGATTGGTTCTATGTCGATTTCTGCTCTACATTAGAAATCAAAACCATCTAAAAAACAACTCCATAAAAATAATTTACTCTGTTCAAAATGAAACATCTAAATCAAAAATATCCAAAGAAATTCCGTAAATCAATTTATTATTTCATTTTTGACCTAACACAATAACATAAATTGGGTTATACATATATCACGAGAAAATATGAAACTTTAATCAAAGTATCTGATGTAAATGACTTTGCGATTGCTCAGTGGCCCAATTTCCGCACATATAAATGTGAAGTTTGACAACATTGTGATGTTTGTATTGCATAACATCAAACGGTAACGTGAACAATTTTCTGACGAATAGGACCCCAGCATCAGGAGTTGTGAATTTACATGCAAAAAATAATTCTTTACATTTTTATTCAAAGAATTTGTAAACAATATTTCTTTAAGTAAGCAATGTAAAGAATATAAAATATCGTGTTGATTCTTCCAAAAAAACAAATGAAATAAAAATAAAATTAGCAAAATATTAAAACTTTATTGTTCTTAAATATTTCAAAACAAACGTTTTACGTGCTTAACTTAAAATATTTATGTGGAGTTCCTTCCGCCAAAAAAATTTCATGCACAAAAAAAAAAGTTGGTGTAAATTAATTGTGTGCGTTCTTTCAGCCCAAAAAATTTATGTTTTTTCGATTAATATCAATTTTTAGATATTGAAGTTTTTTGAAAAATTTATCTTCTTTCAAATACTAACACAAACACACACAAATGTCAAATATAAAAACAATAGTAAGTTTGAAGCCATTATTTAAATTTATCATTTGCAAATAGTTTCTTGTGATTACTAGGTGAGTTTTATAAACTTAAAAATAAATTATGTGTAAAGTGTATAAATATTTTATGTTTAGACAATTATTTTAATTTAAATCGAAAATGTATTGTTTTGTTACCAATACAACGATAGAAAATGACATGTGGCTTTATCGTTCTTTCAGCCACGTACAAAATTGATGAAATTAAAAAACCTGAAAGAACTTCACATTAGTTAAACAAACAAATGTGTAATTTCCTTAGAGTATATATATAAATATAGAGAGAACATAACTTTAAAAATATGATTGAAATCTCACAGCTCTGAGATATCAAGACTTCGGTCTGGGTTAAGGATTTGTATATAGTTTTCGGCAAAATACTTTTATGAGGACATGGTTTTTAGTTTTGGGCAGCGATATATATCAAACATAACTCTTTGTTAAAGGACAGGTATTTTTTATCTCTGTTTAAAAATTTATTACAAAACTAACACGAAACATCAATACGTTACCGGAAAATTATAATCAAAATTCCAAAAATATTGTTAAACTAAATAAAATCAAACTTTTTCAAAATTCCAAAAATATTCCAAAAATTAGAATAAAATCAAATATTTAAATTTTTTCTAAATTCCAATAAATATTATTTCAAAAATTCTTAAAAATTCAAACTTTTTCCAAAATTCTAAAAATATTGAAAAAATTATTACAAAATCAAATATTGAAAATTTTTTCAAAATTCCAAAAATTATAATAAAATCAAAAATTTAAAATTTTTTAAAATTGTAAAAATATTCCAAAAATTCTTAAAAAATCAAAAATTAAAACTTTTACCAAAATTCTAAAAATATTGCAAAAATTATTCCAAATTCAAAAATACAAACTTTTTCAAAATTCCAAAAATATTTCAAAAACTATAACAAATTCAAAAATTTCCATGTCCAATTTCATTCTAAATTACATTTACGTCATAAAAACGGTTACATTTTTTTTCCAAAAAATTGGCCAAAAAAAATAAATAAAATCATTTTTTGACCCACTTGACATTATTTTTTGACAAACTTATAATGCCATAATTCTCTATAATAATAATAAAATATCATGTCATACAAACAATTTAATTTTTTTCCAAAAAATTGGGTAAAAAACTAAATAAAAATCTTTAGACACACTTGACAACATTTTTCGACAAACTTATAATGCCATAATTCTCAATAATAATAATAAAACTTCATTTCAAACAAACAATTAATTTTATTTTTTTTCCAAAAAAATAGGTAACAAAATAAATAAAAATCTTTCTTTTGACACACTTGACAACATTTTTTTGACAAACTTATAATGCAATAATCTAGTTTTTGATCTCTCATACCAATCCTGACCATCAAGATTTCTCCAAATTTAATGTTCCTACTCGTAATCACTTAAAATGAACGTTTTTTAAGCCAAAAATATGAAAATTTGCTATTTTTGACACACATAATGATTTTTTTGACACACTTTCGGTACAGTTATCAAACACAGCGTCCTTTCGAACCTGTTCCTTGAGTAAACCTATTTTTAAAAAACAAAAATTTTGAAATCCTTCCAGCGGTTTTTCCTGCAGCGTAGGTAATGACGGCCGGACGGTCGGCCGATAGACAAACATATATTTTTTTTTTTGCTTTTTTAGAATCAGTAGGTCCTCAAACGTCGAGAAATTCCAAAAAAGTGGGGATAAGAATTTCACTTTTGGCTCACGAATGTAATACTTAGGTCTTTCAGACCGAAGTAATTGTAGGAAGAGAGACATAAAAAATGATGTTAGCAGATATTTCAATTTCTCTTTTCTTCATTTTGATTATTAAATTATAAATTAAACACAATTCTAAATTTAAAATGCCAAAGTAAATTAAATGTTTTCTCAATAGTGGTGCTAATTTTTATAAAACGAATGAAATAATTACGAGAGTAATTCAAATTTATTGTGTTATTTCCAGTGATTATTTAACTCAAATATTTTAAAAGGGACAAGCAATATTTTCTAACGACATGAACATATATGTAAGTTATGTAAACGAACGTATTACGAACATTTGCTGGCAAACTTTTTTCATTATGGATAAATTTATTTTTTATTGATAAAATATCGAAAATAAGTATAGTCAGAACTGATTTGATTCTTGTGTAAACCCAATATAAATAAAAATATTTGAAGAATTTATTTAACTTTTTGCAATCAAACACCACACATTTCACAGTTGTGCTTAGACAGCAAATTAAATATTAATATTATATATCTCGGTAACTCATATTAAATAGTTTATTTATATATAAATTAGTTAGGTTTATTATTTTATTTAACATAATAAAATTAAAATATGTCTGATAGGAGGCTAAATTTCGGTGTTCAAAAGGATAAAATGCATGTACCAAAAAAATTTGGCTTCTATGCATACGGTATAATACGACCAGTATTATAGTAAGATAGTAAGAATTCATCATAAAATAAAATTGCTAAATTTGTGATATTGCTTTAAAGTTTGATTAATGCTAGAAGGCAAGAAGGCTTGATAATAACTATTTTTGGGTTTCTGAAATTTTGACCATATAACTATAAATGAAAAAACTGACCAAAACATAACAGCAAAAACTTATTTAAACAAATGACAATCCATAAAATTTCCTCATACCAACTTCTTCAAATCCATTCAGTTTGCTTTTCCGTTTAATAAACATTTTCACAAATGTTTTCATATTCCTTGGAACCAAAGACCAAAAAACCAATTTGATAGTTTAATGTAACCAACATCTCTCTCTCATTTTGAACATTCTCTAATAAAACTGAAACTATAAACTAAAAACTAAAAACCACTTGAATAAAAAAAAAACAAAGAAAATTTCAATGTAAAAAGTTTTTCCTTTAAATTTAAATGTTATTTCTTCTTATTTGTTTTTGTTGCTTTAAAACCACCGTGAAATTTTTCGTTTTCCTCAACAAAAAAAAAAATAAAAAACAAAGTAAAATAAAACGAAAAGAAATAAAAATAAAAGGAAGCAAAAGATGAAGAAATGAAATTATTTTTTTTTACTTGATTTTCTTTTTTTTTTGAAAAGCAGTTAAATAAATTTCTTGGGATTTTTTCGTTAGCTTCTACGTCTTCGTTTTGAATGTATTTTAAGAGAGTTTGAGAAGGGTATGGATATATCTCAGGGGAGTCGTTGAGGCTGTTTTGTTAAGAAAATCGTAGTATGAATTTTGATTCTCATATAAAAAAGCAACAAAAAAAACTATATCTAGGATAATTATCATTCATCTAAGGTTTTTGTATTAAAATAAAAATATAGAGTTACAACCAATACCAAGCTTATTAAATGTTAGTTTCAATTTTATTTAAGTTATTTTTTTATTTTGGTTTTATACATTTATATGTAGTTAATGGATTAAGGCAATATTGTTAGAAAAATTATGTGAAATATTTGTAACATAAGTTACCAATAATTACGAGATTTTATTATCTTGAGTCGAATGGAAAATTACAATATGATATTAGAGAAATTGAAGTCAAGAGGATTTGAAATGAATCATAAGATCGATTGACAACATAAAAAATTATTTACTTCATTTTACGTAAATGTTAGTAGCAAATAAGTCTTGATTACTTTCTGACCTAAATTTAAGTGCTTTTTAACGGTAACTGTGTCAGTTTTTAATTGATAACTTTTATACCATCAAATTTTTTTAAGATGGAAGTTTGAATTTTATGTCATTTTATGTATTTCTATGAATGAGAAACTTCCGAGTTATAATAAATCTTGACAAGGGTTTTAAAATGAAATAAAAGTTTAAAAAATTAGTTCTGTATCTCTCTCTTATAAAGGTTAAGTAATTTAATTTATTTCAGAAATATGTTGAGTTTACTACATTTTATACTAATTGTATACAAACTAAAAACACTTTTCCTCATAGTATTCCTGATCCCTGATTTTTCTAAAGTGTTTAGCTCCGATGTTCTTTAACGAATTTGTCTGAACGCCATTATTCTTTTATTCCTAGTGAAGATAAAAATATCAATATTTCCATACAGCGGACTTTGTTGTACACTTTTATATACAAATAGATACCATGTTTACGGTTAACATATTTGAAAAATGCATGAAATATGCTTTAATTGTGCATTTTACAAAAACCCCTTCACAAAACAGAGCATAATGCATTTCATGCACATGATGTGCACCATATCGTGCACATATCGTAGAATGTTTTAGTACATATATGCACACCAGACTAGTCGTTAAAAATTAAATTTTTCCAAACGCCCATTAAAAAAATTCTTTGTGTTCAAAAAATCACGAAGACGATTTTTTTTTTATCAAAAGAACACGTGCCGTAAGTTCATCGAAGTCGACTTTTGATAAAATCATAAATATCTCATCAAGTATGTAGAAATTAAAAAAAATTGTATGCTCATTTTTGAAGGAAGCTTAATTCTCTATAAAAACACTTATGTCATTTTTTCCTAAAACGAATATTTCTGATGTTATTTTGAAATAAATCTCGAAACTCTTCGAGTAAAAAACTCTTAAAAACAAATTATGAAAAATTTGAAAAAAAAATTGAAAATTTTTAAAATTTAAATTGTATCATTAAAGATCCTAAGATCCTAGTCATAAAAGTCATACATTAAATATTTTTGTATTTATCCTTGCACGTTTTCTATACATAATTTAACAATGTTAATATAAAACAAATATGTATGACGTCACTCAAACACTTTTAAGCTTATTCATTTTTTTAGTTTTAACGCATTAGTTTTTAAGGCTCCGTACTTTGGAAATGTAAAATCAGTACCCTATTGGTTAGACTTTGGTGACCGTCCGAATTTTGACATAATCGCTATCAACCTGAAATTTCCTACAGTTATAAAATGTGTTTGTCCACGCCTACTGAAAACAAAAAAATTGCAAATTTGTTTTTATCTGTATTTTATAAACATAGTTTTATAGACCAAGATATTAAAACTAAAGTTTTTTTAAGAAATCGAGTTTGATTTCGAAAAACCGTAAAAGTTTGAAATATTTCAACATAAAAATTCAATAAATGATCGAATGCTAAGCTTTTAATTGAATACCAAAAACGTGAAAATTGTTTCGTGCTCTCCCCCTCCCCCCTTAACTTTGAACATTACAAAAAATTTTTTTTTAATTCACGGTTATAGAAAATGTTGTAAAGAGTGAATTTGAAAATTATAACAGTTCATCATTTAAAATGTTATTTGGAAGGGGTTGAAGGTTGAATTTTGAAATAAACATATGATGTAAAGGAACATGCCGTTTTATCGAAGTTAATTTAATTTACGTCACTGCCGATGTTAAATGCACTGATGCCCTATCCAATTTTTTAAGTCTCACAACCGTCGGCAAATCTTGAAAATTAGCCAATTCAGCAATTTTAGATCTTATTACCACGTTGTTGCAAAAACCATTCCAAAACCAAAAACTCCAAAACAAAAAGATAGAACTTCAGATATCGGTAATAACGAGGGTAATAAGCAACGATTGCAAACGATTGCTCAAAAATCCATCCAGACTATTCCCACTATTTTGTTTTCGATGACAATTTGAAAGACGAGCTAAAATAACTCGTCGCACAATCCATTCCTGATTGACCGATTCGTTGATGGGTCAGTTATTCAAATTATTTCCACACTGAAACTCATGATGAAAACTCTTTTACATTAGTTGCAACTACTTTTACTAACTGTGTCGACTCATGGTACCAACATACACACTGTCGATTTACCATAGCCGATGTCATATACGGTATACTGGTTAAACGGACTAATAAACTATAAAATTTCTGATTTGACTTCAATTTATCCTTTTACTTGAGAAATCCTTTATTTGTAAAACACAATATAACCAATGTACCTCAAGTCTCCTGCAAAACCTATAGGCTAGACAAGTAGCTGATAAACTCAAAGTTGCTAAGATTGGACTTCATATTATTCTCCAGAAATATATCTTCAGACCGCCTAGGAGTTCCCATTTTAGCTCTTTGGTCTTTTGATTGTCGACATAGTACGAGCTTACTATGTGATATACAAACAAAAGCTTTCTTTACACCATTTGGACTATTTAAATTCACAAAAATACTTCGGTTTAAGCAAAGCATTCGTCTATTTAGACGATTTCTTTGTACTACATAAGTCTTATGTCAACTACATAGAGCATCTTTCCAAAATTGAAGGTGGTCCGTATGACTTTTAATCTCAGCATGTGCATTTGATATTAATTTTTTATGTCATACGACTTGCTTCAGAGGAATAAGGCCAACCAGAAAAAAGTGCATGTTAAGTTCCATTTTTCTATTCCTCAAATGTTCAAATAACTCCATCGATTCCTTTAAATGATAAATATTTACCGTTGTATTGTTAATACTAACTGTGATTATTTTTCTCAGTGTGATTAAAGCCTTTAATTGATGTTAATCGTAACAACCAATTCCTACATTTTTAATGAAATTGTAGCATGCTTGCAATTAGACAACAAAATTCCTGACAAATTTCCTGTAAAGTTTTTGTTGTAATGCTCTTGCACCTGTGTTATCAACCCTTTTGTAATAAATTTCAATATCATTCGACTTTTCAACTACGTAACCCCAAAAACAAACACGACAAGAAGGATAAATGAGGGTACTCCGAACATTAAAAAAAAGTGATACAAATAATTTATGTCACAAATTTAAGGTAAAATTCTAACCTATAAAAATACATAAATTTCAACAATTGAATATGATAATTAGTTTTATAATTAAATTTTAACAATAACAAGAAGTTTTAGTCAACTCAAAATAAACGTACATAAAATACATTCCCGCTTTATACCCGAGGTAGGGTGTTTATTAGAAAAGATACAATACATAGCTAAAATGTTTCAAACAAAATTTAATTATCTTAAATCTAAAACAGAAAACCAAATGAAAATATTTAAAAAAGGGAATATTCCTATAAAACCTAACCCCCTCATCCCCGTTCCTCCATCTCTTCATTTGAAATTCTCGTTTAAGTATTTTATGATAGAAAATTACAAAAACAAAAAAAACTGTTTATTGTTTAAGTATTAAAAACCCTTTAAATAATGTTCTTTGAAAATAAGAAAGGAAATCAAGATTAAGACAGAAAAAATATATAAATTAATTCTTTCAAAATTTGACGATTTCATTTCCCATCAAATTTAATAATCTGAAAAATTGGTAAGTGTCTCTAAATAGTGTTCAAAACGAGGAGTGTATCAATTTTCTTTGAATAAATTTAACAATTGTTCCATTGTTATCTTACAATTATTCAATCGTTTTTCTTTTAAACTCACTAAGAGTTTATGAATTTAAATGAAAATTTTATACTTATAATAAATTTGTTTTCTTATCCTTGAATGTCATCATTTTCATCATTTTATTCTAATTTTCTTCGTCTAATGTGTCATTTACAATATGCAAGTTAGATGTTTGAAGATTTTTAATAAGTTCACAAAAACGAAAAGATATGCTGTTAAATATTTATAGTTTACTTAAATTTTATTTAAATAAAAAAGAAAAAAGAAAGGTAAAAGTCATTTAGCTTTTATGTCTAAGTAGGAGCTAAAATAGTTTAACTTTGTTGATGTAATTGTTTAATAACAGACAATTGAATTATTTTACTGCTTATACGTTCATTATCTTATAAGAAGTCAAGTGGATAGTATAAATAGTTTGAACGATTTAAAGATAAGAAATTTGGTGTGGTGGTGGTTATTAGATTAAAACCAACCAAACTTCACAAATTTCTAGGCTAGATTATACTATTTGGGAGAAATAGCATCATCATCTCTTATACCGCCGTCTACTTTAAAAAACATTTATATAATGTCTTCTCCTTATCGAGAACTTATATTTTATACATTTAATACATCTTATACGTTTTATACATTTTATACATTTTATACATTTTATACATTTCATACATTTTATACATTTTATACATTTTATACATTTTATACATTTTATACATTTTATACATTTTATACATTTTATACATTTTATACATTTTATACATTTTATACATTTTATACATTTTATACATTTTATACATTTTATACATTTTATACATTTTATACATTTTATACATTTTATACATTTTATACATTTTATACATTTTATACATTTTATACATTTTATACATTTTATACATTTTATACATTTTATACATTTTATACATTTTATACATTTTATACATTTTATACATTTTATACATTTTATACATTTTATACATTTTATACATTTTATACATTTTATACATTTTATACATTTTATACATTTTATACATTTTGGACATTTTATACATTTTATATATTTTATACATTTTATACATTTTATACATTTTATTCATTTTATACATATTATACATTTTATACATTATATACATTTTATACATTATATACATTTTATACATCTTATACATCTTATACATTTTATATATTTTAAACATTTTATACATTTTAAACATTTTATACATTTTATACATTTTATTCATTTTATACATTTTACACATTATATTCATTTTACACATTTTATTCATTTTATACATTTTACACATTATATACATTTTATACATTTTATATATTCAATAATAATAATAATAATAATCCTTATTTCAATCAACAACAAATAAAAATCGTATAAGTAATTTACAAAAATTTTTTATAACCATAAAATAATTAAATAAACAAATGCAAGATAATAAATTTGTAGTTGAAATGAAATTAGTAGGAGCATTTTGAGGTGTAACAAAAGAACACTAGTAGTAAAAGCTCCATAGAAAAAGGTAAAAAAAACATAAGAAATAACCAACAAAATTAAAAAAGTAACAAACAAGCTAAATAACTAATATGTATAGTAAGTACACGAAAAATACCACACATGAAAATAATAAAAAAATATTACAAAAAATATACATTTAATACATTTTATATATTTAATAAATTTTATACATTTTATAAATTTTATACATTTTAAACATCTTATACATTTTATACATTTTATAAATTTTATTCATTTTATCTATTTTATACATTATATACTTTTTATACATTTTGTACATAACATTCATATTATACATTTATACATTTAACATATTTTATACATTTAATAGATTTTATACATTTCATAAATTTTATACATTTAGCACATTTTATACATTTAATACATTTTATACATTTTGTACATAATATTCATTTTATAAACTTTATACATTTTATACATATCATACATTTTATACATTTAACACATTTTGTACATTTAATACACTTTATACATTTTATACATTTAATGCATTTTATACATTTTATTTATTTTATACATTTGATACATTTTATACATTTTATACATACTATACATTTTATACATTTTATACATTTTATACATTTTATACATTTTATACGTTTTATACATTTTATACATTTTATACATTTTATACATTTAATACATTTAATACATTTTATACATTTTATACATTTTATACATTTTATACATTTTATACATTTTATACATTTTATACATTTTATACATTTTATACATTTTATACATTTTATACATTTTATACATTTTATACATTTTATACATTTTATACATTTTATACATTTTATACATTTTATTCATTTTATACATTTTATTAATTTTATGCATTTTATATATTTTATACATTTTACACATTATATTCATTTTATACATATTATTCATTTTATACATGTTACATATTATATACGTTTTATACATCTTAAACATTTTATACTTTTTATACATTTTATACATTTTACACATTATATTTACACATTATGCAAACTGAGCCTGAAATTGTAAATGGTTTTGCAAATTTTTTCAAACGGAATTTTACTGACCGTAATACTGTCAAAATTCCGATCTCCAACTGTTCCACAACTGAAATATCAAGCATCAAAATATCACCGAATGATATTTATGATTTGTTGAATAATTTGGATATAACTAAAAACCCTGGTCTTGACAATATCCCTTTAATTTTTCTGAAATGATGTGCTCCATATTTAACATCTCCATTATCAATTCTTTTTAATTCTTCGTTATACCAAGGTTGTTTTCCTGAATTATGGAAACATTCATACGTAACACCAATCTTCAAAAGTGGTAAGAAAAAGTGTATATCTAATTTTCGTCCTATATCAATAATATCACCTATTCCCAAGTTATTTGAAAAAATTATAACAAGAAAGCTAACTGATGTGTTTAAAAAAACGATTTTAAATGAGCAACATGGTTTTCTTCAAGGAAAGTCAATTGAAACTAACTTGTATCTGTTTTCTGAATATATACGTAATGCGCTTGATAAAACAGTACAGGGTGATGTGATATTCATGGACTTTGCTAAAGCGTTTGACCGTGTGTCATGATACACTTATTCATAAACTAGGCAACACGGGAGTGGGTGGTTCCTTGTTGAGATGGATTGATAGTTATCTAAGAATGAGAACCCAACGAGTCTGTATAAACCATTTTGAGTCAAATCCTATCATGGCTTAATCAGGTGTGCCCAAGGGATCACATTTGGGACCACTCTTGTTCTTACTATTCCTTAACGACATTGATAAGAATACTTTGTTCTTGCTTTTCGCTGATGATCTTAAGTTGTTTTGTAAAGTTAGATGTGAAGACGATCGCAAACTATTGCAGGAAGACCTTGATCGTTTAGCTAACTATTGTGCTCTTAACAATTTGAACATCAACATCAACAAATTCCACTCAATGTCATTTTATGGTCCAAGAAAAAACATTCTTAAATTTGATTACTTCCTAAATAACGTGAAGCTTTTAACTATTAACAATACAAAAGATCTTGGTGTCATCTTTACTTCTGATTTTTCCTATGCATTACACATTGAATATATATGCGAACGTATGTATAGAATGTTGGGTTTTGTTATGCGTACTTGTAATGATTTTAATCCACTACTGTTGTTATACAATAACTTAATACGATGCCATATGGACTTTGCATCTTTAATTTGGTTCCCACACCATTTTAAATACATTATGATGCTGAAAAGAATACAAAGGAAATTTGTTAAACATTTATTTTATCGTGAATTTCTGCATAACATCTCTTACAATTTTAACTACCATGCTCTTGCTTACTTAGAACTTGAACAAATAGCTGAAAGAAGAAAACGTTTTGATCTGATTTTTGTATACAAAGTTTGTAACTCGCTTATCGAGTGTCCAGAAATTCTTGGTATGTTAAATTTCAATATACCTCGTCGTTCAAATAGAACTATTGTAACTTTTTGTATAAAAAACAGTAATTCAAATTTTAGTTATTTTTGTATCTCAAACAGGTTAATGAGGAATTTTAACATGTTTGGTAAACATTTAGATCTTTTTAATACTCCCTCACTTCAAAGGTTTAGAAGTTTGTGTTCACTTTTTTAAATTATCACTAGTGCTGTTTAGTTTTATATTATTTTTTTACTTTAAATTCTTTAAACTTTTTTAGTTAACGAATTAATTATTGTCTGTTAGTGTGTAGAATAGTAAGATTGTTAACTATGTAAAGATAAACATTAAGTTAAATAAACAAATAAAGTTTAAGTAACTAACAAACAAAGAAAATCAAAAATTGTAATACTAATTGGCAAACAAATACATACATAAAATGATATAATGATTAGATGAGTTAAATAATAATCAGTAAGCCACATAAACAAATAAGTTAAGTAATTGACAAGCAAACAAAATCAATAATTGTAATAGTAATTAGTAATAATATACATATGTTAACATACGAGTTAACGTGAGATATCACATACCACAGGCAATAGCAGTGAGATATCACTAGCCAAGGTGACATCTTAGGGGTGGTGGCGGATGAACTGTATTCAGTCAACGGTAGCACCCTCAATCTTAGCTGTGAAATTATCCTTGATGATGAGACGCTATTGCTTCCTTGAGGAAACGAACCTTCATATAACCATGTGTTGGCTTTAATCTTCAAGAAAGACAGTGCGTCACGGAATCAAGGAATATACAACCGGCCGGATTATTGGCAACTACATTTTTGTTTTGTTTCAGCAAATTTTTGTAAAAATTTGCTATTAACTTTTTAATTTACTTTTATTTTTTCTATCCTATCATAAAATATTGGCCTATGTCATATTTTGCCAGTGATAGGATTTTTTGTTTAGTTTTCCATTCTTTAACAAAAAATATAAAAAAACAAAAAAAAAAAAAGATTTACGTCCATCAACACCTTTGAACGTATGTTGTTGTGGGATCTTCCTTGGTCTTAAAAGGTTTTTATGTGTTATTGTGACACATATTGTAATTCCTACTACACAACACATTTTATTAAAAAAAAAAAAAAAAAAAAAAAATATATAAAAAGAAAAGTGAATATTAAAAATTAAGTTATAAGCCAAAGTAAAACCAAAGAAAAAAAACAAAACAAGAAAAGAAAAAATATAAAAAAAACCAAAAAAAAATAGAAAAATTAATATATAAACGCTATAAACTCAATCATTACAAATTGACAAACTTAAGTTTATTAAATCAAATGTTGTGATAACTTTATATAATTTTGAAAAAATAACAAATGTTTTAAAACTTAAACACAACAAATATTACAATAATAATAATAATAATGCTATCATTTGAATTAAGTATACATATATTGGGAGATACTCCTGTTTTTTTGTATTAATGTAAAATAAAATAAAATAAAATAAAATAATCATTTTATACATTTTATTCATTTTATACATTTTACACATTATATACATTTTATACATTTTATACATTTTATACATTTTATACATTATATACATTTTATACATTTTATACATTTCATACATTTAATACATTTAATATATTTTATAAATTTTATAAATTTTATACATTTTATGCATTTTATACATCTTTTACATTTTATACATTTTATTCATTTTATACATTTTATAAATTTTATACATATTATACATTTTATTCATTTTAAACATTTTATTCGTTTTGTTCGTTTTATACATTTTACACATTTTATACAATTTATACATTTTAAATATTTTGTACGTTTTATACATTTTATACATTTTATATATTTTATTCATTTTATACATTTAATACATTTTATACATTATTCATATTATACATTTTATATATATACCACATTTTATACATAGGATACATTTGATTTATTATACTCATTTTATTCATATCATATAAAATTTAGATAAAATGTAATGGATTTTTTTGTTATCCATTATTGTTATTCAAATGTTATCCATCATTTGAATAACAATAATCGATAACAAGAAAATCAACATAATATGTGGATAAAAAATTAACTTAGTGATTGCATTTAGTGAAAACTCACAAAACATGTATTCAAAACTAAATAAAATCATACTTGGTAATATTCGTCTTTTGCAGTTCACAATTTTCTGTAACTCTTGCGGTATTTTGAGGTTATGTCGTAATCATGACGAGCTGGGTCAAAAACATACTGACAAACAAATACTATATATAGTCAGAATCCCAGGATGAAGATTGTTTTTTTGGGCTTAGCGGGGTTATAAGGATAGGAGTTTAAAGGGTTACTGGGTTATAAATTTAGTTGATAAATTGATATATTATCAGTTTTTCAGGATAAAATCGTTCAACGATTTAGGGGATTTTTTTGTTGTCACAACAAGATTCACATACCTTTAAAGACCTTGGACCCAAAACGACATGTATTTTGCGGTGTTGATGGATTTAAATTTTTATTTTGGTTTATTGAAAGAATGATAAAAAATCCTATCATATAATGCCAATATTTTAAGATAAGTTGTAGGCAAAAAATTGTAGAGAACAATCTAACATTAGGTTACCAATAGTTTAGCTTGTGACATATATTCCTTGATCGTGGAGTGCACTTCCTTTATAAATGGTAAGAGCCCACACATAAATTTATATGGATGCTCTCCATTTCGAGCAAGCATTAGTATTGTTTTAGCAAAGTCTAAAAAATTAAAAATTAAATTTATAGATCAACAAAAACTGATATCTTTATTAGTAAATTCATATGAAGAATTGAAGACGTTGTAAAGTGATCAAACAAATTCCATTTCCTTTGAATCAGCCTACATCTAAAACAAGGTAAACCATATATTTAGGTAGATTTCATATAAAAATCTACCTATTGCAATGGGCTTCATCTCGAAATGTCGGAAAAATTTTGATGCCAAACGACTATATGTGATAAGCGGAGATGGAAAAACAAAAAAAAAAAAATTATATATATATATATATATATATATATATATATATATATATATATATATATATATATATATATATATATATATATATATATATATATATATATATATATATATATATATATATATATATATATATATATATATATATATATATATATATATATATATATATATATATATATATAAATATATATATATATATATATATATATATATATATATATATATATATATATATATATATATATATATATATATATATATATATATATATATATATATATATATATATATAACGATATGAGGTATAACGGAATTTAGCGGCACTCTCACGGTCGCATTTTTCGACCTACACCAAAATAATTTTCTGTGTATGTTTCGGCAAATAATGTCTTGGACAAGTTCGTGAACTGGCCATATCCGGGTACCGGTTAAGCGGCTAGAGCCTAAAAACTCGAATAATCTAGGGCGCTATAACTTCCGTTTTAATAATAATATTTTAATAAAATTTTATAATATTGAATATTTGAACCTTTTTCTATCATTTTTATCTAGATGACTACTTTGGCGTTTCAGATTTCTCAAAAATCAGCTGTTTTAAAAATTTACTAAACTTTGCTGCCCTTGATCTAGCTGAAATGGCCAAGCTCATATTTGAAAACTTTTTTTCACGTATTTAAAATACAAATCTTTCCAAAATTTTTAAAAATAATAGTTTAAGTCTAACGGTTGAGACCCTACGGCTGTTGAAATGAAAACAAACGCAAAAAGCAATGCTTTCATCATGTTTCAGTTTATGTTATTTAAATTCATCTTAGCTTTTAAACATACTTTTCAACTATGGCCTCAAAAAATTTCAGCTTTCTAACCCAAAAGGTTCCATTTTTATAAGCATTATAATGCAACCCTTACAAGAAAAATATCAACCCATTTAATACCATAGAAAAATTATCAAAATCTCTTTTGTTTTTATTTTTTTACTAAGTAACCGTTTGAAAAAAGATTAAATAAGAACAAAAAAACACAACAACAAAAGATGATTTTGAAATAAAATTGTTTGATAATGTTATAAATTATGTGTGATGGTATAATTGTAGTTGTGACGTAGTTCATTTGATCTTTGGTGGATTTAATATGTTATTAAAAGTAGTTTAAACCAACTTAAATAAACCTGTTCCGAAATTGTATTGATGGAGTTAGTTCGGATAATGTATTTAATTTGGTTCGATAATTTTTTTGAATTATTCTGTTTCTACTTATATTTTTTTTTTAAGCTAATCTGACTTATCTAATTTTATTTGGACACAAAACCGTCTGACCCCGAAATCTACCTATTTCTAGCGGATATACCTGCCGCTGGGATTTTTTTAAATTTCCAATCTTGGATTTTATTAGGAATTTCTCCGGCATTTGGGCTACAATTCATGGCTTTTGTACAAATTTGCATAAACATTAAATAAAATCTAAAAACGTTTTTATTTAAAAAGCTTCACCACTTAATGCTAAACACCTGAGAACCTTGTGAAAGGTTCATGAACATATTTTAATTGCCCAGAACGTGACAAATTCACTAACCATTTTTTTCTTGTTAATTTTTTTTGTATAAATTTTCAATTAAATCATGTTTATGATTTGTAAAACATAATTTTCTGGAGCTAACCCATTTAATTAAATTTTCATGAAGGTAATTTTTTTGTTCGTTTGCTTTTCCTTTCAATTGAAGTGAGATTTTCATTTTGTTTTCATATTGTGTAAATAATAAAAGTGGTTGTTTGTTCACCTTAATACTAATTTGCAAAATAAATAAAACAAGAATTATGTAACAAGATTGAAATATTTCAGACTAATTTAATGTTATTTCAAAACACGTTTTATATATAAAAAACCATTATTATCAAACAACAATAAACATTTTTATTGAACGATTACGTAATTTAAAATCAAACCCTTCACAACATAAAATCATCCAATTATTATAACGACAGCTAAAAAAAACCTGAAATAATAAGTCCAAATCCCCGTTCTTACACATCAAACAAACCCGATTTCGTTCGAAATTTTATAATTTTGCTTTTTCGCATAAAAACTAGCAAATCAAAGATTTTCCACTCAAATATCCAGCTATTTAAATCTCTTGATTTATCCATTGGATAATATATTTTATAGGAAAATGAAAATCTTACACTAAGGGTAGTTCCATTTAGCATTTGATTTATTTGCTTATCTAAATAAAGTTGATTCGAATGTAGATATACAAATTCTAAATAAATATTTTTAAATTCAATATACATTCTTGAAATTGCAAATGGAAATATAGTTAACGAAGACAAAATGGATATGTAGAAGAAAAGGATACATATTTTTTTTTTAGCCGGAAACCGGAAATCCAATCCTTAGGCGCACGTGCTTCCCATTTTACCCCTGTAAAGCTTTAAAAAAATTTATGTTGATTATCAGTCCATTGTTAACATTTATTTCCAATTGCAGATAATTTGTTCGATTATTAACTAAAAGATTTATTTTATAAATTTATTGAGCCAATTCATGTGGTAAAATTTTTTTCAACCACCCTTTTCGTGATATCAGAAATAATTGCCAATTTGATGACACTATTACATGGGAATACAAATTTTTGAGAACATTGGCAATATTTGTTTATGACAAATGAGATATAACTCATTCCACACACATGCTGGTCAGTTTCATAGCACAATGAGGCTATTCAATGTTTTTGATGTTTTAAATTAGGAAAATTTAGGTAAGACTTGTTATTTTACTGTCGTTCTTTTACTCCATTTTTAAATCAAATTATGCTGGGTTCTTTGATCTCTAATCAGTTGAATAGTAAATCTGATGTTAGTTTAAATTTATCGTTTTGATCATCCCAAAGTTATCCCTCACGTACCAGAATCATTGAAGTTTATTAAAACTGTCCAACAATTTTACATTTTTTATTATAAAAATTTCAAATAACGTGACTAATGTGGAAATTAGACAGTATCTAAAGGGTCGGTTTAATAAGCAAATATAAGTAAATAATTATTATTTTACATACAATTATTATTAAATTTAAAAACCAGTATTGAATTATGTGATTGTTGTTAGTTATAGAATATTCGGTTTTTCTTGGCAAAATTATATATCTTAGTCATTATAAATTTAGTCAGCTTCGTATTGTTGGTTTCATGTAAATTATAATTCTAATAAGTTACTACGTTGAAAATTCAAAGAATGAAATAGCTAAGATACGAGATACACAAAAGAAAAGAACCGAATAAAATTTTGCTTGATCAACAATCAAACTATTCACTTACTAAATAAACTAATTCTAAAATTTAAATACAGCTCAACTCAAACAAAACAACAACAAAGTTAAATAAAAAGAACAAACAAATAATAAAAAAATAAATAAAGGAATATTATCTTAAAAAAATATATCATAATTTCTTTACTTATAATATTTCTCCAAACAAAATATTTGCTCAAAACTTAAGATCACCACTACCACCACCAACTGCTACATTCCAAACAGCAAGAATGTCTTGATAGCACAATAACAATTTTTAGAAAATTTAAATTCATTCTTTAAATTTTAATAAAAAATAAATAAAAGTAAGTAAAAGTGGAATGAAATCAAGAAAACATTTTTTTTATATATATATTCGTATTCGACACTTTAAATTTCTCACCCTGAACGTGTTTTTATTGCGACATTTTTTATAAACCTAAGGGTAGATTATTGTTAAACAACAAAATCTATTCTCTTTAATAAAGGGGATTTTTGGATTTTAAAATTTGTTTTTAGAAGACAAAAAAAATAAGTGACAAGATTTCTATAACTAACGGAAACCTGGGGAATCGACTTACGTAAAATAATTTGAGCTCAGTTTTGTGTGTAAACTCGTACTTGAATTAGATTCACAATTAGAATTTAGATTTTTATTTAAATTGTATTGTTATTTTGTGCATCAGTTGTTTTATAGATAAGGGTTGGTGTTACAAGTTTTATATATATATTAGGGTTGCTACGTTTCCAAGTCTCCAAAGAAGGACACACAACTCTAGTCACTTGAAACTCAAAAACTCACCCAAATTCGAACACTTCAAGTTTTAGGATGAAAGAAATATTGATTTTAAGTAATTTTGCGAATTCTAGTAGGAAAGCAATAAAATCTCAGTAAACTTCATTTCATTGGAAAACCTTAGCAAACATGCAACTTTTTTAAGCAATTTTGTAGCAAAACCTTAGTTAAATAGGTTTCGTTAAGGTTATAACAACTTTTTTTAAATTCTTTCGTAAGATTGTTTTGATTTTTTCTAAGATCTATGTAACAATATAAAATAATCAAATAATAAAAAAACAAAAATGATTATGCCTTTATGTACCACAATAGTTCATTTAATGAAAAATAAACCTAAATGAAGAAACTATACGCATATAAAATAGAGTTTAAAACGCTCCGAATATCACTCCTTTACTCCGTTCTTTCGGAGCGAGTAAGTTTCCAAATACAGAAGTGCAAATAAAAAAATATCGTTCTTACCCCTAAATTGAAATAAATATTTTGTTTGATTCACACATTTAATTTTCGTTTCAAATTTTAATTTTTCGTTTTAAAAATAAAATTAAATATTTTTCTGAATGTTTTGTTCAATTATGCAAGTATTGTTACAACAATAAATACAAACCATGAAAAAAAGTACTAATTTTCTCTTTCTGTATATGGAATGAAATCAAAAATGAAAAAATTATACTCCTACGAGTAAGAACGATATTAAAAATATGAAAAATTTAACTAAATTTAATTTCATTTTATATCTAAAAAGTCAAAGAACACACAACAATTTGATTCAATTTAATATTTATTTATTAAAAGTATATAATAAAATGTACAGTTAGAAGAAATGAATTCCATGCAAAAATTATTTAAAAAAGTACATACAACTACGTTTACGTAATCCCACAGCCTGGACAAAACATTTATTATTCTTATAGTATACAAAAATTTGGTTTCATTCGTGTTCTGGTTTCGTAAGGCTCTGTATTTTTTACAAATGGCGACATAATCGATTAGACTGTCTTCCTTAGCGACAATGCTAAAAACTCTGTTAACATGTTTTTTTGTATTATTAACTGAAATTAAAATTGACGATCCTAAATCCTGGGCATCGTCTACCATTAAATTGACTGATTCGTCACACTTTAAGGCACCAGCAATACCAATAATTAATGTAACCTTTAATTTTATAAAAGAAAAGAATAATTATAAGTTCATTTAAATTATTAAACTTACTTTGGCCATTAACACATTTGCTGTGTAGGTCTCAATTTTTTTCTTGCCACAGCCCACAGCAGTCGAAAAAATCTTTATATGATTTTTCGTATAGTTTTTTTTTTATTTAGATGGCAATAAACCATCTATAACTTCTGTAGCAAATTCGTTTACATTGCTAGAATCCATTACACAAATATTTTTTACAACTTTTGTACAATAAAATGTCACACATAATACCATAAATTTGATTTTCCTAACAACGATAATTTGTTACTATGATGCATTGAAACATTTACCAACTATGATGCATTGAAAAATTTAATATTTTCGGATTGCATAAATATTTATTTTAATTTTAAATAGTATAACATGGTTTTTGTCGTACAAAAAATAGTACATACACCTTGGGAGAGAGCATGTTATCTCCCTCAGCGATTTGTAGCCCTCACGCTTCGCCTTTCGGGCTCCAAACACACCTCGGGAGGAAAACATGCATTTATCTCCCTTGGTGTATAATCTCCTATTTTACGATAAATTCAAACAAATTTGTATAAATCCTGCCTACTAAGATGAACATTAAAAATTATAATTTTCGTTCTCTTTACATGATTAAATTTAGTTTTTATATATTTTTATTGTGGTCCTGCAAAAAAATAGTATACACAACTTATTAATATATATTTTTCCAAACACACCTCGGAGGAAAACATGCCCTTCTTTCCCTTGGTGCATAATCTACTATTACGCATCTCTTTTGGCTTGATAGTAATTTTGAACAGAAGTAATGTTGAAAATACAAAGAAATTTGAAAATACATTTTTCTTCTGCTATCATAGAAAAAAAGAATTTTCTTCAATTGGGCATAACTATCTTTATTTTGAATATAATACACGCATACAAATCCAATATTAAATAAAAATCCAATATTAGATCAAATTTCCAATAAAATTTTTAAGTTTCATTTTTGGTTTATTACAACTTTTTAGATAAAATGCTCAGTTTTTGAGCTATTTGGGAAACATGCATTTCTTAACGAAAAACTGCATATAACTCGAGAAATGTCGATCTATCGAAAAACCTTATATAACATTTTTACCTTGAATGTGTTCCTTTACCTATCTTTGGGATAATTTTGGGTGAAAAACATTTCATCCCCGAATGGCATCCACCCCCAGAATTATAACGCGCATCTCTGCTATGTCACTTTTCTTTTTTGTATCCCTTTACTATTCACCAAATTTCACGTCTATCGGCCAATGTTGAAATAATTCAGAGCGAAACGGTTCAGTTACTGCACTGCTACGACAATTCTTTAATTGTTGAGAAATTTTAAAAAATACTTTAATTACTGTTTTGAGAACTAGATTAAAACGGTAGGGTAGAAGCAATAGTAAAAATAATATCTGGTAAATTATTGGCATTTTTCTCTTAAAAGGTATCACTATACTTAATATGACGGTTTCAATCTTAGCACTTCCCATTACCGATACAACCATTACCAGATATTGGGGATTTTTGTTTGAGATAAATTAAGATTAAGTAAAGAAGTGATTGGAATGTTTTCAATTCGAAGGTATTGTTGTATAAGATGTTGTATAAACATAGACGTTGTTGTAGTTATGCTATAACACTGCAATAAAATAGATTCGAGAGAATCGATCAAAACGAGAGAGAGAAAAAGAAGAAAGATAAAAACGTGGAAATCAATAAGCGGAGAGATAATCAATTTCTTTTTGATTTGATACTTTGGAGGAGAAGGAGCTCATCCACGTTTATATATCGAAATTAATAAAGTTTAATTATATTAATTATTATTTTGTAAATAAATCATGAACAAAAAGTAATTTATTCTGATTTTCCTTCAACAATCAAATCAATTTCCTAACATCTGGTGACAGCGGTTTTAAACAAATGAAACAAAAATAAAAAATAAAATAATAAACTTTTTTGTTTCATCTCCAATCTCCATATTGGAGGTATCAACACGTTTTATAAAAACAAAAATTATCAAACCTAATTTAAATATTGTGACAAAAAAAAACTGAAAAATAAAACATAAAAATAGGTATATAAATCTATATAATCTAAAAAACTAATTGAAAAACCTGTGTTCTTTAAAATCGGTTTAAAAAAAAAAACAAGTGAAACAAATAAACGAGAGAACATGAAACACGTTCTTTAAAAAAAAAAAAAAAATTATCAAACCTAATTTAAATCTTGTGACAAAAACTGAAAAATAAAACATAAAAACATTTGTATAAATCTATATAATCTAAAAAAACTAAATCAAAAACCTGTGTTCCTGTCTGTAAAAAATTAAAAGAGAGAACGAAATAAAAATGACATCGAATTAATAAATTGCAACATTTAAAGAAATTAACCATCGACATTAGAAATAATTTTAAGGAAATGGATAAAGCAGAATCACAGTTCACAACAATTGGTAAAGGTAAATTTCGCTCATGGATATTTGGAATTGAGTGAGTATAATTCTCTTTTTTATTTTTTATTACGAATCGAATGGAGGAGGGTAAATAATTGTTTTTATAATCTTATTTTGGTTGAGATAAACGCGATAATTGTTTTAGTTTTCATTAAATAACATAAAATATAATAACGATTATATGTGAAAATAAATTTACTTCATTAAACTAATGTCAAAACAAACATCGGTTAGCGAATATTTTCAATTTAGAACAGGGTTAAAACGTAAAGCAAATCAAAATTTTAATGTCCAAGCAATTAAGGTTTTAGAACCAGGTGAAAACTCAACAGCAGATCTTTATCTTGATAGTTGTGTAGAGAATAATTATTTTAAAATGACAAAAACGGATTTAAATGTTTCACAAGCCCTGAAAATCATACCCCAGTTTGATGGTACTCCTTCTGAGTTGCATCAATTTTTGGAATGTTGCGAAATAATTTATACGGAACTAAAAGAATCTGAATATGAAAAATTTATAGGTTTAATGCGAAAAATATTAATAGGTAAAGCGTATAACGAAACAGTCAAACATAGAAACTATAAAAAATGGGACGATCTAAAAAATGATTTAAAACTGCGTTATTGCGAAATTCGATCCAAACTGCAAATTTCACATGAACTTACGACGATTTCCCAAAGAAATAATGAGAGTGTAAGAGATTTTGGTAGTAGAGTTCAGAATATTTTATGTCAGCTGAATGATATCTGCATTACTGAAGCTGGAAAAGGTTCAGAAAAAATAGTAGAATCCATAAATTCTCATACTGCTCTTACTGCTTTTCAAGAAGGTCTGAATAACAAGATTAGATTAGTAGTTAAAGCAGCAAATTGTAAAACTCTAAACGATTCTTTAGCCAAAGCAGTAGAAGAAGAAATTCTAGGCAAACGTTATGACTTAACATTTGGAAATAGTGTCAAATGCCAACTATGTGGGAAAAACAATCATACGGCAAACATATGCTATAACTTGCAAAATAAAAATAAATCAAATTCATATTCAAATAGTAGAGTCCAATCAAATATTCCAACGAACGGCGATTCCAAAATTGGAAATACTCGTTCACAGTATTCAAGCATAGTTTGTGCTTATTGCAAAAAACGAGGACATCATATTGAAGATTGTTTTATAAAAAAAAAATCGGATGATAATAAAATAAAACAGTCAGCAAATACTTCAGAACAACAAGGTAATCAGTTTTCCAAAAAATTAAATGTCGTCAATTTTAATAATGATCAACCGGGAAACTCCCAACGGCTCGAGCATACTCTTTCAAACAGGGCTGTTCGAGCCAAAGATTTATAAGCAAATTATCAAATTATGGGTCCCAAATTTTTTCTGATAATTCCGCAAAAATTTCACGAATATATACCAAATATTTTATGCATCTTTTCTTCAATGGAACTCCTTATATTTCAAAGTCGAGTATTTTCTTAGTTGTAATGTTGTTGACATTCTTTATATTTCGGCTTTGTTTTTCTTTAAATTCCGGAGAAGTTATTCCGTTATTAATATTTTTGGTTCTTTCAAAATTGTATTTTAGTTCGTGTTTTGGTGATTCGGTTCATTCTTTAGGATCTACTTCAAAAAATTATTTGAATACTTATACAATATTAAATTCAAATGATCTTATTTCTATACTAGTGGCATCCGATTTTCAACCGAATCGTAAGGTTAATCTTCTTATTGATACAGGAGCTTCTATAAGTCTGATTAAAAAAGGAAGTTTAGATAGTGAAACAATTTGTTATCCAATGTCCAGGAAGTATCTGGCTTAACCAAAATAAAAAAATCAATCATTTATTTCAAGTGGTGGAGAACAATTTCCCAATTTCTTGTGATGGAATACTGGGAAGCGACTTTCTAAAGCAAAACAATTGCATTATTGATTATGGTAAAAATGAACTTTTAATTTCTTTTAAAAATGATGTTTTTAAATACGATCTAAATATATGTGCTAAGCCGTTCGTTAATATTCCTGCACGATCTGAAAAACTTATCGATGTTTCTTTTAAAAATAAAATTGATGGCGAGTATTTATTTCCTTCAAACGAAATATCTGAGGGGGTCTTTTTTGCCAATTCTATAATAAATATTTTTAATAATCATGCATTTACTTCAGTAATAAACGTGACTGAAGAGGATTTTAAATTAAATTTTGAAGAAGTTAGTCCTTTAATAGAATCTTTAAGTAATTACGATTTATATACTTTTAATCAAAAATGGCAGAATCAAAATCCAGGTAGACTTTATATACTGGAAAACGAAATCTCAACAAAAGATTTGAACCTCGAAGAAAAAGTATCTATTTTAAACATTTGTAGAGATTATAATGATATTTTTCTACTTCCTAATGATAAATTAACCATTACAAATACTATAACACATCAAATTTCAACTCCTTTAAATTCGAAACCAATTTACATCAAACCTTATCGATTGCCTGAATCTTCTAAAAATATAATCGAAACTCAAATTGAAGATATGTTAGCTGATCAAATAATTGAGTCTTCACACAGTCCTTATAATTTTCCGCTTCTAGTAGTGCCAAAAAAAAGTATAGAAAATATGGAAAAACGCTGGCGAATTGTAGTTGATTTTCGCAAACTAAATGAAATAACACCATCTGACGTGTTCCCACTACCTAACATCGTAGATATTCTTGATAAATTAGGACATTCAACTTACTTTACGACTCTTGATATGGCCAACGGATACCATCAGGTACCACTTAATGCTGACGATAAAGAAAAGACAGCATTCAGCACCCACAATGGACACTATCAATTTTGTAGAATGCCCCAAGGACTGAAAGGCGCTCCGGCTACATTCCAGCGTCTTATGAATAAAGTTTTGTCAGGCCTTGTTGGATTAAGTTGTCTAGTTTATCTTGATGATATAATTGTGTTTGGTAAAAATCTCGATGAGCATAACAGCAAATTAATAAAAATTTTTGAAAGCTTACGTAAAAATAACTTAAAATTAAACCCTAATAAGTGCCATTTCCTTCGCAAAGAAGTAACTTTCTTGGGTCATATTGTTTCCAATGCTGGTATACAACCCGACCCTAGAAAAATAGAAACAATAGCTAACTTTCCTGTGCCAAAAACGTGTAAAGATATTCAATCATTTGTTGGTCTTGCTGGATATTATAGGCGGTTTATACCAAATTTTTCCCACATTGCTAGTCCTTTGTTCAAGTTATTGAAAAAAGACACTTTGTTCACATGGGATGCTTTTTGCGATGAAGCTTTTTCAAAACTTCGCAATGCTTTAGTTTCTTCTCCGATACTTCAATACCCTGATTATTCTAAAGAATTTCATATCACTTGTGATGCTAGTGACCGCGCTGTTAGTTCGGTTCTAAGTCAAGAATATGATAAAACTGAATTACCAATAGCTTACGCGAGCCGTACAATAAACATACCCGAAAAAAATTATGCAGCAATCGAAAAGGAGTTGTTGGCTATCGTCTGGGGCATTGAACAATTTAGACCATATATATATGGTCGCCATTTTATTGTGTATACCGATCACAAACCTCTGATTTGGCTATGGAACATGAAAAATCCAAGTTCAAGACTGATGCGTTGGCGCCTTCGTCTTGAGCAATATGATTTTGATATTCGACATACCCCCGGCAAATGTAACAACGTAGCTGATGCTTTAAGCCGTATTCAAATTGAACAACCAATTGCTGTAGTAACTCGTTCTATGAATAGGAAACAAACACGTAATTTAAACGATAAATTGCAGGATGCAACTAATATCGGTATGTCTGAAGGGGAAAATGATTCTAGTTCAGAACACGATGCTAAATTAATTGATCTTAAATCTGAAGAAGATATTAAATCCGTCATTTCAGAATTTCATGATAGCCCCTTTGGAGGTCATCAAGGTGTGAACCGTACGTTCAATCGAATAAAAGCGTATTTTAAATTCCAAAATATGTTTAATCGTATAAAAAATTACATAAATAATTGCAAGAGTTGTCAAAAAAACAAACATTGTCGTCCAACAAAAATGCCGATGGTTCTCACATCCACTTCTTCCCAGCCATTCGAGCGGATAGCACTTGATATAGTAGGCCCAATAAATCCTGTTACATTAAGTAATAATAATTGTATTTTGACCATTCAAGATGATTTGTCAAAGTACAGTATAGCAATACCACTTCCAAATCAAGAAGCAAATACAGTAGCAAAAGCTTTCGTTGAAAGTTGTATTTGTATTTATGGTTCACCTACAACAATATTGACAGATCAAGGCCCAAATTTTATGAGCTCTGTTCTAAAAAATGTAACTAAGTTATTTCAAATCAAAGCCCTTAAAACTTCTCCGTATCATCCTCAAACTAATGGTGCATTAGAAAAAAGTCACATGGGTCTTTCGCAATACCTTCGAATTTATGCATCAGAGGACCCTGAAAATTGGGATACATGGATACTATACGCAATGTTTTGCTATAACACGACTCCTCATACCATTACAAAATATACACCTTATGAATTGTTATTCGGAAACAAACCTTCAATACCACACTCTTTTACAAAAAAACCAGAACTACTATATACATATGATGACTACGTTAAAGAATTACAATATCGTATGAAAATATGTCATAAAAGAGCGAAAGAAAACATTATAATTTCCAAGGCAAATTCGAAAAATAGCTATGATAAATACACTAATCCTGTTGAGTTTTCACTTGGTGATCTAGTTCTTATAAAAAATGAAAATCGTAAGGGAAAATTAGCTCCTCCCTGGTTGGGACCCTATGTAGTAGAGAAAATTATATCCAACGAAAATACGCTTATAAAAATCGGGAGATCATTAAAAACAATTCATAATAATAGACTTAAACATTTCCAATCCAAAGAGGATGAATTACATATCATAAAGAAATTTACCTTTTTTTAAATAATAATTTATATTTTATTTAGTGGAAGTGTGGTTCTGACAACATTGAAAATATTTTTTTTAATCTATTATACTTTATATTTTTAGGAAACCAAATAATCAAACTTAAAAAACAAATAAAATTGTAAATATTTACTTATAAGGATAATATGAATTAAATCAATTAAAAATTTTTTAGACCTTTCAAGTAATATTCTTTCAATAAATATTTAATAAAATAATGTCAAAATGACATTTTCAGATAATAATAACATTAGATTATTATAAATGAAAATTTTTTTTATTTTATAAATACTTATACTATAATTCTGAGAAAGAAATTTTTCTAAATATCCATTTATTTTTATATTCTGAAATCTATCTCAAAATTAATAAGCCATTATTGTAACTGAAATATTATTGAACTGATTAATTGTTAATTATTAAATTTATTTAAAAAGCAAAAAATATTTAAAGAAGTATAAATAACAATAATTATTGTTATGTTATTTATTGTTATATAATCATAAATAATTGTAATTTTCATAAATAATTGTAATTGTATATCATAATAATTGTAATAGAGTAGAACTATATATTGTAATTTTGATTAATGAAGCAAAATCACATTAAGGGGGATGGGATGTTGTATAAGATGTTGTATAAACATAGACGTTGTTGTAGTTATGCTATAACACTGCAATAAAAAAGATTCGAGAGAATCGATCAAAACGAGAGAGAGAAAAAGAAGAAAGATAAAAACGTGGAAATCAATAAGCGGAGAGATAATCAATTTCTTTTTGATTTGATACTTTGGAGGAGAAGGAGCTCATCCACGTTTATATATCGAAATTAATAAAGTTTAATTATATTAATTATTATTTTGTAAATAAATCATGAACAAAAAGTAATTTATTCTGATTTTCCTTCAACAATCAAATCAATTTCCTAACAGTATGGTTGAAAGTTTATCAGAAAAAACTCCACTTCTCATTTTTCGTGTTTTGGATGAATTCGAACCTTCCTCCTCAGTTCCTGGTTCAAATCCTTCGGCTGACATGCATTAAATTTCTAAACAATACTTTGTGTTAATTCATAGAATGGGGAATATTTTTATTCTAATTAACATCCAAAGTCACGATTGTATAGTTATTACAGCGTGTCTGCTTAAGAATTCAACAGCGATTTGACCAAGTGTCAGCCATTGATTCCACATTGATTGGAAACAATCAATAATGAGTATACAACGTCACTTAGGACAATAGTTGGAATAGAAATGTTCCCCATTCTATGAATTCACACAAAGTATTGTCTAAAAATTTAATGCAAAAAATCCCATATAATGTATTACCAGATATGTTTGGTAGTTTGGTTTGAACCATATTCCAGCGGTTTGAACCATATTCTTGTGAAATTGAACAAGAAAAAAGCAGCACATTTTCAAGAATCTGAACTTCTTTCAAAATAAAGCTAACTTTTGAACATCTAAATAATTGGTCGTTATCCGAAAAAAGTGCGGCCATGTCATTTGATTAGCTCACTAAATTTTCTTTTCATTTTATGCCTGTCATACGTATGAACCAATGTATCGTCCCAGAAGTCCTTGATTATCTTTCAAAAGACCAAGCTCAGCAGGATGTATCACTTATCATTATTTGTGCTCGTTGATGATCTATTCATCAAACGATTGCTGTGATCAAACGATCAAAAATTTGTCCGCTTTTGTTAGAACGAGGTGTAATATATCATGTTCTGTTCATATCAGACCAACGTTGTAGTTAGAGGAAGAAATTAACCAAATAAAACTAGTAAAATTATTTTCTACCAACAACAGATCTTTTTTTTTTAAGAATAAGTGTTGGGTAATGGGAATTACAAAATGTATCAAACAACACAAAAATACCTTTTACGACCTAGGTCCCACAACAACATGCATTCTGAGGTCCACCATCAACACGTTCTTTTTAAATGTTTGTTTGATTAAAGCCACTCGAGACTATTGATTCAGGCAAAGCATTCCATTTGTACAATCAACAATTTACAGACAAAGAAGTCTCTTTGCATTTTCTTACTACGACAGGGCGTAATCTCGACAGTTTATTGTTTGAACAAACCGATTGACGAGTAAAACAGGTAAAAGAATATGTTTGAGGCACAATGGATCTGATTTCATCCGAGTACTGCTGGTGACTATATTTATAAAAAAAAGAAGTTCAAAAACTTAAACCCGACTATGAAAAATCACGCTCTAAAATAAATAAAACAAGAAAATATTATTATCTGAAATTCTTATGTACAAAAAACTATTAATTAGCTAACAGAGAAAATAATTTAGTTAAAAATAGATCATAAAAATTAAATAAATCAAAATACAAAAAAGTTCACATAAATTTATTTCTTGAAGGTTGTCTTTTTCCAAAACCAGTCCATTAAACAAATGTTGATTGTAGGCTGTAATTCATTTTACTAAACGTAATTTTATTGAAAGCACCATGAAATGATAAAAAACAAACTACATCTGTCAATTTGAAATATATCCCTCATAGTTAGATCGAATTTATTAACACGTCAATAATTATTTGTTAACTTTTTTAGTTGCTTGTTGATAGACATTAGATTTATGAATATTTGCATTTAGCGTGTAACGGCTTGGAATGAAGCGATTATCGTAGCCACTGGGTATAAAAAGTGTGTTGGATGGTTTCGTTATTACTTCACTTTAATTGATATTTTCACTTTTTGTATTTGAATTTGTGTTTTAAATTTTTTTTTCATTTTCATTTTTATTTAGCAAATGATTTACTAAACAATTCTCACTAAAACTCATTACATTAGCACAAATAAATAAAAAAAACTTCGATCTCACATTCAAAACAAATAATTTGATTTTGTATCATAAAAATTTACATTTTTTTATTATTTTTAAATAATAATATATTTCTTTAATTTTAATTTACTACTAAACATGTGATTTAAATTTATATACTATATTGCGATCCAAACAATTTGATCGCTTATATACACATATTATAGGTTTTCTGTTTCCCACTCCATTATTGTAACAAGCAATTTACACTAATACAAACAATCATTTATGCAAAACATGTTTTGCAATGTATCATTAATTGAAAAAAAAGATACAGTAGTACAAACAAATGTCCCTACGCTTATTAAAATTGAAGAAAATAAATTATTAGCGAATTTCTTTGAATACGAATACTATTATTTTAGAGTAAAATTTCTGTAAAATTTCTTTCTAAACTTTCTTTCATAATTTGCACCATAATTTTTTAGATTCAGTTCTTATAAAAATTGAAAATAGTCCATCGTTACAGTATAGCGAGTAAAGTGCTCTCTAGATGTATACCGTAATACAGTTTGCCCTAAAGTTAATGATCGCTTACTACTGTATGAATGTATTGTTCTATAAGGGTAGGTGGTATCCGACCACGGCTATCTTCTGAAAATTGAAAATCACTATGAATATTTATTAAATATATTAATATTATTTATGTGTGGGCTGTTTATTTAATAGACAATAAGTATTGAATAATTTATATTGTACATAACAATTTCAGATAAGAATATTTTCTTGTTTTATTTATTTTAGAGCGTGATTTTTCAGTAGTCGGGTTTTAGTTTTTGAACTTCCTTTTTTATTTAAATTATACACAAAAAATAATTTAAAAGAAATAATTAAGATTTATTCACAAATAGGTTGAAAAACCAATGTAAATGAACGAGTTCATCTTTTAAATATTCATAAATTATGACACTTTGAATGAAAAAGGTGAGAATTAAACAAAGGTTTATAAAAGAATGCCACGAGTTTTGCAACACAAGATGCTAACCAAGATACAACTACACACTCTGAGAAAAATAGTCTTATGCTCTTGAAATTTACTCTGGTAACACAAGTGAAACTAATAAAACAAAACTCTTGAAGTAATGAATTTAGACGGTGGTGTAAAATAAATTTTTTTTTCTTTTAAATAAAGTTATCATAAAAAACGGAATCACGCGTATTTTGGGTGTACGTATAACATACGTGGCAGATCCATATGCTTGATGGTATATAGCACTAATTAGTTTGTAACCAACAATTTTTCCTCTAGAGGTAAGTTGCGTTTCATCTGCAGCATGCGTTTCTTGCAGAATTACAAGGTCGATGTCGAAATCTTTTAATATTCTTGGTAAGTGTTCAGTTTTCTACTTGCTAACACCTTCAATATTCAATTACAAAATACATTCTTGTTCAATATTCGAAAGAGTAAAGTCATAAATATTTTATCCAGTGCTCAATAAATCAATTATTAAAAATTTATTTCTTTTGTATCGAAAAATTATATACTGTTACGGAGTAAAAAAAAAATAAAATTCTTATTGAAATTGTGAAACCAAAAACACAAGAAACTTGTTTTTTCATAATTGTTGTTGGACTGCATGTCCAAAACATGCGGCTCTAATAGTTGGAGAGACAAAAGTCTCCTCAAATATTTGAGTAGTGCGTCATTAACTACAATGAAGAAGCGATCTGTTCGAGGACGATCATCTTTAAATTTGGCTAACCCGATATCTTTAAGTGATCGATTTGATTCACTATTCAATAACAACACGGCTGTAAATACAAACACCAATGCTACAGGAGTGAGAAAAATCAAAATTCCACCGATTGTGGCACACTGTAGTGCAAACCAGATTCACGAATTAATGATCAAATTAAAAATTAAAAACTACAATATCAAGAATACTAATAAAAACACACTACTGTTAACGTACGGCTTAAAGGAATTCAACTTAGCTGCAACCGAACTAGATAAGCTGAAATGTGAATTTTTCTCATATGCCTTAGAAGAAAATAAAACCATCAGATTTGTCTTATATGGCTTACTATCTAAATCAAATGAAGAAGTACTAGTAGACTTAAAGGAAGCCGGTTTATCTCCAGTTAAAGTGGTTAAAGTTGAAGCCAAAAAACCTCGTTACTCTGAAGATGCTATATACTTTGTCAGCTTCAAGAAAGGTAGCATCACTCTTAATCAAGTAAGTAACTTTAAATTTATTGCACATACTGTTTGCAAATGGGAACATGTTCGGCCTACCAAAAATAGACCAACTCAATGCATCAAATGCTTCAGATTCGGTCACGGTATCCAAAACTGTCATATGAAGCCACATTGCAAGTATTGTGGAACTGACCATGATGAAATGGAATGTCCAGTAAAGGAAGAAACAGCTAAGCATGTTTGTGTTAACTGCAATGGTAACCATCCAGCTAATTCCATACAATGGCCTCATAGAGAAGATTACATTAAAACGAAAATCAAAGCTCAAAATCGTAATTTTGTTCAACATAAAATAAATAACTTAAGTCAATTTAATATTAATGAACATGAATTTCCGTTAGCACCAACACCTAAACAACAATTACGTTTAGATCATAATCCTAAAGTAAGTAACAACCTTAATTTTAGTAATATTAATTTTAATGATACTCCTCAAAAAGAATCAAATTTGTTTACTAGTAGTGAACTTTTTAAAATTTTCAATGAAATTATTATAGGATTAAAATCTTGTTCTACTAGGGAACAACAATTTAATTCAACCGTTGAGGTAGCTATTAAGTATGGCGTTGATTATTAATAAGCTTAAAATTTCCACCTGGAATGCTCAAAGTGTGAAAAATAAAAAACAAGAATTAACCAAATTTCTTGTCGATCATAATATTGACATAATGTTGATAACGGAAACTCACTTAAAACATAACCATCAATTTTTTATTAATGATTACTCGTTTTATAGAAAAGATCGTGAATTTCAAAGTATGGGAGGTGTTGGTATTTTAATTAGGTCATCGATCTCTCACTCTTTATTGCCGGATTTAAATTTGAAATGTATTGAATGTTTAGGTTTAACAATTAAACATTCTAATGATTTGGATTTGAAAGTTTTTGTTTGTTATTGTCCTAAATCAGATAATAATAATTTAAAAAATGACATCATTAAATTAACAATGCGTAATGAAGCTTTTTTTAAAAAAAAAAAAAATGAAGCTATATAGCGGGTGGTGATTTTAATTGTCGTCACACCAGTTGGAATTGTTTTCGAAGTAATAGAGGTGGCAGAACATTATACGATTACTCTGTTAATTGTGATAATTGTATCGTGGTAGCGCCAGATAACCATACAAGACACAGCACAAGTGGTATGCCGAGTGTATTGGATTTGTTTCTTTCTAATAATCTTAACCCCATTGTTAAAATTGATACTGTTTACGAGCTATGTTCTGATTACTTTCCTGTTATTTCACAGCTCAGTTTCGATTACTCCAGCCAATCGGTAGGAAACCAAAGGTATGATTACAATAAGACTGACTGGACGGCTTATGAAAACAAAATTAGTTCAAGTTTGCTCAACAACACTATTTATACGGAATTAAGAAGTACATTAAATATTGATTCAGCTATAGAATTTATAACTGATTCCATCATAGACGCTAGAAGGTCTTCAACAGCCTTGACCAGGGTCCACTATAACGATAAATTAATATTGAGCAATGAAATTCTACTTTTGATTCGTCTAAGAAATACTCGTCGAAGACAATGGATAAGAACTCGTGATAGATATCTCAAAACAATCGTAAACGAATTGAATACTAAAATTAAATCTGAAATATTTTTACTTATTAATCAAAAATGGCAAACAAAGCTTCAAAATCTAGAAAAACAATCTAAACCTTATTGGAAAACTGTTAAAAGTATTAAAAAATAAACCGAGACCTTATCCACCCTTACGAAATTCTCTCGATCCTGATGGTGCTAGACTGTTTTTAAATTCTGAAAAATGTGATGAATTCGCTTCGACTTTCTCCAACACTTACGTGACACAAATACAATCTCCTATTTCTACTGAAGTGGAAAGCGGCTGCAAATCAATAGATGATACGGTTCTTAATGTTGACTCCATTACGGAATGGACTTCTCCAAATCAACTTAGTGGTATACTTAAGAAAATTCGTCCATATAAAGCACCTGGATTAGATGGAGTTCCCAATATACTATTAAAACGACTCCCCCAATCAGCATTGTGCTTTTTAACCAATATTTATAACAGTTGTCTTAAACTTAGTTACTTTCCCACCAAATGGAAAACCGCTAAAGTCATCCCGATACTAAAACCAGGGAAAGATCCTACTCTTGCTGGCAATTATAGATGAATCAGTCTTCTGTGCTCATTGGGTAAACTTTTCGAGTACGTAATAAAAGAATAGTTAATTACATCAAAAACTCACGTTCTAACAAACAATCAACAGGTATGGTACTTTTAGACTTAAAAAGTGCTTTTGATAAAATTTGGCATGATGGTTTAATCTACAAACTATTAGAAGCTAATTTCCCCATCTTCATTGTCAAAATCTTGAGAAGCTATCTTAGTAATAGAAAATTTTTTGTAAATGTTCTTAATTCTAATTCAAATCTATTCCACATAGCGGCAGGTGTTCCCCAAGGGTCCATTCTGAGTCCTCTTCTTTTTAATTTATATATCAACGATATCCCAAAAATAGTTAATGGCGAAATTGCACTTTTTGCGGACGATACTGCTCTTTACACATCAGACGAACTGGCTGCTCCTATCTGTAACAAATTAAACTCGTATACGAATTTAATTACAGAGTACTTCAAAACTTGGAAACTCGAGATCAATGAGTCTAAATGCCAAGCAATATATTTTACAAGATGTAGGGCCTTGAGAAAAATCCCCCAAACTGATATCATGGTAAATAATACTAGCATTAAAAGGGAAAAACAAGTTAAATATCTCGGTATAGTATTAGATCAACGAATTACATTAAAATCACACATCACGTATATACTCTCTAAATGTGAGCTGCTACTAAAAACCCTATATCCATTGTTAAACAAAAAAAGTCTACTAAATTTCGACAACAAATTGCTTAATCGATCGTGCTTTCAAATCTTCTTTACGGAGCCCCCATATGGTGGGATAGTGCAACAACAAACAAAAACAAATTCCAAGTAATCCAAAATAAATTTTTAAAATTAATCAAGAAAAATTCAAGAAGATATGGAACAGAGCGGCTACATCGCGAAGTCCAAATGCATTATGTAAATTTTTATGCCAATGAAGCTAACCAACGCTATAAAAACAAGTTACATTCTGTAAACAACTCACTAATCAACAACTTGTTAACTAGTGAGAATTATCGCTGAATAATTTGATAATTATTGATGGTTTTATTTAGTTATAGTTAGGTTAAGTATTAGTATAAGAGTAGTTTAGGGTTGGTGTCTAACGATTATAATCTCTTTATGTATAAATTATACAAATCAATGTTAATTTTAAAAACCTAATCTTTCTGTTGTAAAGTCTAATGTAAAGACTGATCTCAGAAATATATATATATATATATATATATATATATATATATATATATATATATATATATATATATATATATATATATATATATATATATATATATATATATATATATATATATATATATATATATATATATATATATATATATATATAAATATATATATAAATATATATATAAATATATATATACATATATATATATATATATATATATATATATATATATATATATATATATATATATATATATATATATATATATATATATATATATATATATATATATATATATATATATATATATATATATATATATATATATATATATATATATATATATATATATATATATATATATATATATATATATATATATATATATATATATATATATATATATATATATATATATATATATATATATATATATAAATATATATAAATATATATATATATATAGATATATATTTATGGCACATATTCATGTTCATTCGTTTGTATCACAGCCAAGAGTTCGAAATGAAATATTTGGCTACCATATTTAAATAGACTTTTAGCGTAAACCAGGGTGTAGCTCGGGGAGCTTGTCCATTTACACTCCCCATTCAACTGTAAAATTTATTAACACCATCGTACATCTTGTTATATAAATAGTTATGAAAAACCAATTTAAACATTTTATGACAAAAATTGCCTGTAAAAGAAGATCAATAATAAGCAGTAAAATATTTGTTGATTTGCTGATAATTTACTATTTAGTTCTGCAATTAAATTAATTAATTTGTTAATGTTCTGCAAATGTGTTTAAATACTGGTCCTGTAAAACAATTTTGGAAAAAATGCTTGAAATATATGCATTAATTGTGCATGAAATAGTATGCCTTTGCACAAAATTGGGTATAATACATTTCATGCAAATGATGTGCACCATACTGTGCACATGTCGTAAAACCCTTTAACACATATATTTATTTATAAACGTTCCTATTTTTTATCCTAACGTGCTAGTTTTGAATCATTCTTTGATCTGGTATGGCTTCTCGTCTCCTATACTGTTAGAACCACATGTTAGTAATTATGGATGTCCTAGCTTCTTGACTGTGATGGACCCGACGGCGATAGCGTCGTTGAGCCTGACGTGACCCATACACTGCTTGTTCACTTGAACGTACTAAGGAAGCTAATGTTTATTGTATAGAGAGTAAAACGGAATGGTTCTGTATTAAAACCGTTCAGAACCATCTTAAAAACCATGCAGAAAATGGTGGTTAAGGTGGTAAAAAATTTTCGGGAGTATGAGTTGCAGAAGTAAATCAAGTCATGACGACTATAAGTTCATTATAGGTTCAAAGAAGCGTTTAGAAAAAGCGTTGTTTAAGCAAATAGAAAATTAAACCGAATGATTTCATGTTACTAAAACAACGTTGTTAAGCTGAATTGTTATAAAACATTAAACATTAATAAGAGCAAAAACTAATATTTATAAAGCTGTTCCATTATTTTTCATATACGATTAAAATTCCACGAATTAAAAATTTAATTAAAAAACCTTCCCACTGAATTCTAAATCTAAACAATTATATAAACAAATTAAAAATAAATAAATTATTTTTTAACCAATGTATTCTAAATTTTACAAAAACGAAATTTCCACAGCATTTGACACGCTTTTGTGTAAAATTGTTAACATAAAATAATTTTAATTATAATTTTAATGTAATCAAATTACATTGAAAATATATGTAGTCCTATAATTAATTTTACATAATTTTTTTTCCTAAAATTATCCTTAAATTTGATTATTTGCTAAAAAAAAACAGCAACAACAACTACGATAGGAAAAAAAAGGTCTAGCACAATTAATTAGTGCTATATGTACAAAGAATTGGCTCATCTAATCATGAACATATTGTATGAGTACATGCGGTTGAGGATAATTAATTATTTGTGACATTATCTGAAAACACAACCGAACAAACGACAAACATTTTTTTTTGTCATTGCTAGAAGAATTTGGTGTTAAGAAGTAAAATTTGTCTAGAAAATATGTTGCAACTGTAATGAATACAAATTAAATTATTGGATAAATGATTAATTGAAGTTCGATGTGTTTGTGATGAAAATGTCTCTAATTGAGGTAGTTCGTAGATACAAAAAAGTTTGTGTTTTTGCTAATATTGGTATTCAATTTTATGGTCTTGCCTCGATATGTACAAAATCAAACAACAATGTGATAATTCCCTATAAATCTTTACGTCAATTCTTATTTCCATACAATAAAACATTTAAATTCCCATATCAGATTAAATTCAATTTCCCGCCATCCCTCTCTGATAATCAGAAACATTTATTAAAATCAGGATTAAAAAAAAATTATTGAATATATCTCACATAGGGGAATTCAGTTTCTAGATTTTATTATTTTATAATTCTAAACACAAGTCGACTAACGTATTAATTCCTTGATAAGAATCTATAAACTTGGTTGACATAAACCAAAATAATAACAAAAACAATCCTTTTCCAAATGACTGGTTTTAACCAATGCAACAAATAACAAATATATTCAAGAACCTTAAAATATCTCGTTAAAATCGAGTTCAATTAATTTTCTTTATTATTTGTCGTTTTTGTCCTTAGTGAAAACAATCGTTCGTGTAACGAACCAACCAACAGTAACAAAAAAAGTGAAATTTAATCAAAACAGATCAGTGATTTTATTAACACAAAAAATACAAAACTTTAAGGACATCTGTTCGTATATTCATAATTTTTTTTTTAAATTAGAAAGGGAATATTAAACAGTTTCTCAAGTAACAGTTCCAGTTGGTAGGACATTTTTTTTTTGTGTTTAATATTTGTTAAATTTTTGAAGATGAATTGTTTAGATTTTTATATTTTGAGCACGTTTGGATAAGAGCTTTGAATTTGAGATTTAAAATGAGAACTTCAATCTTTACATTGTTGGTTGAGCTTGCTAAATTTATTTATAAAGATTTTTCTATTTTCATAGCATTCAATTAATTCAATTCATTAAATTCATTCAATTCATTCAATTCATTCAATTCATTCAATTCATTCAATTCATTCAATTCATTCAATTCATTCAATTCATTCAATTCATTCAATTCATTCAATTCATTCAATTCATTCAATTCATTCAATTCATTCAATTCATTCAATTCATTCAATTCATTCAATTCATTCAATTCATTCAATTCATTCAATTCATTCAATTCATTCAATTCATTCAATTCATTCAATTCATTCAATTCATTCAATTCATTCAATTCATTCAATTCATTCAATTCATTCAATTCATTCAATTCATTCAATTCATTCAATTCATTCAATTCATTCAATTCATTCAATTCATTCAATTCATTCAATTCATTCAATTCATTCAATTCATTCAATTCATTCAATTCATTCAATTCATTCAATTCATTCAATTCATTCAATTCATTCAATTCATTCAATTCATTCAATTCATTCAATTCATTCAATTCATTCAATTCATTCAATTCATTCAATTTATTCAATTCATTAAATTCATTCAATTCATTCAATTCATTCAATTCATTCAATTCATTCAATTCATTAAATTCATTAAATTCATTAAATTCATTATATTCATTAAATTCATTAAATTCATTCAATTCATTCACTTCATTCAATTCATTCAATTCATTCAATTTATTCAATTCATTCAATTCATTCAATTCATTCAATTCATTCAATTCATTCAATTCATTCAATTCATTCAATTCATTCAATTCATTCAATTCATTCAATTCATTCAATTCATTCAATTCATTCAATTCATTCAATTCATTCAATTCATTCAATTCATTCAATTCATTCAATTCATTCAATTCATTCAATTCATTTAATTCATTCAATTCATTCAATTCCTTCAATTCATTAAATTCATTCAATTAATTCAATCCATTCAATTCATTCAATTCATTCAATTAATTCAATCCATTCAATTCATTCAATTCAGTCAATACATTCAATTCATTCAATTCATTCAACATTCATGTCAACTTCACAAAATTTTGGTTCATGTGCCACATGTGACGGAAAGGTTTTAATTTTTATTTGGCGCCAATAGTTCTAGATCGCCACTAACCAGCTTTCCTGTCAAACAAAATATTAAAAATTAAAATTAATTGCAGAAGTCAAAAATTTGCGTCGATCAACACCCCAGAATGCACGTTATGGGGCTAGATCTTCTAAGGCTCTTATGTGTTGTCGTGATACATATTGTAATTCACACTGCACAACATATATTATTTTAAATGATGAGATAACTCCTAGATGATCCGTTCATGATTTTTCTTAGATGCAGAAAATATTGAAAGTGAGAAAACATTTTTCATGCCCAATGGCGAAAATTCTGATCGATAGGACTCGTGTTCCACATTTAACGAATTGCACTAAAAAGTTCAACTGTACTTACAGCACCTGATCAATAGAAATTTTCTTTTTGTAATGGAGAAACATCAAAACCCACGATAACTACTGCATTTCGACTACGCAATGTTACTCCTAATCTGAATTAGGTTCGGGCACAATCGTGGATCATTTTAAAATCTTTAATTGATCCATGGATCCAATACATGTTTTAGCAAAGAAAACTAGCGTATTCTGATAACGTTCAGAATGAAATGTACGTTTTTGTTAACGAAATTTCAAATAAACTGAATTTTTGTATATTCGTTCATTTTGGCGTCCTATAAGTTGTCTCAAAAGTCTCATAAAATCTCGTGTCTGCGTCGTAAGTTATTCAAGGTCAAAGGTACCAAAAACAGTTTTTCGTGATTATCTCGGTTTCTATTGCTCCAATGATATTAACATCGATAATTAATATTGTAGAGAATAAAATTTGCGACAAACTTATATGAACTATTTTATCATGCGTTTAACCGTTTTTGAGATATAGGACGGTGATTGCGCAGCGTTCAGTCATACGCACTGTAATGCAAGGTCAACCGTGAATATCTATCTATAAATGCTGCCTTAAATTTTGAATATTTTGTAATATTTATCAGTTAATATATTGTATTTAATAATATTTTATATATTTTTTATATATTAATTTAATAATACTTAACGTAATGTCAATCTCTTGTTACTTTACGCAAATAATTATTTGCGTAAAGTAACAAAAGATTGACATTATGTTATTTGAAAACTTACGCCAAGTGCTAACGGCAAACAGTGTTAATTATAATAATACTTACTGACTTTGTGTACTTAAAAATTCATTAAATGAATTACTTATCGTATATTCTAATTTATTGAAAGTAGATTTTAAGAAGAACAGTAGATTGTATTATTAGTGCGAAAGTAAAGTAACACATATAAAGTGTCACAAAGTGGAGAAGACATAGATTTACTTGTTATTTTAATTGGACGCACTCAATCACATCAAGAAGACATTTTCTTTCAAAAAGTTGGGAGAGGAAAAATCAAAACACAATTTTATTCTTCAAAAAGCTTACACAAATATCCCCTAGCAAAAAAACATAATTTATTTTTACATGCATTCAGTGGATGTGATACAACTTCTGCGTTGTTTAAAAACGGGAAAAAAACATTCATCAAATAACTAGAAAAACTTGCAAATTTCAACGAACTAGCTCAAGTTTTTATACAAGAAATCTGCCCTGTCCAACAATTACACGAAAATGGAATACGGATCTTATTAGTGATATACAATGCTCCAAAATCTGAGGATAATATCGATCATCTTCGATATAATCAGTTCATTAAATCTACAAAACTTCATAAGCCTGTCCAGTTATGTAATCTTCCACCGACAAGTGCAGCAGCCCATCAAGATATAAACCGTGTCTATTGCCAAGTTCAAAAATGGTTAGGATAACCAAAAATGGTTAGGACATGATTTAGAACCCCAAGAATGGGGTTGGGTGCTCCAAAATGAGTTCCTGGAGCCAATGACAAGAAAATTACCACCCACTCCTGATGAATTACATAATACTCTATTTTGTAATTGTAAGAATGGTTGTGGTCCAAGGTGTGGGTGTGAAAATCGGGGTTGGAATGCAATCTAGTTTGTGGTTATTGTAACGAGCAAGCTTGCCTCAATGCTGTTTCATTGCAAGGTGAATATGAGGAAGAGAATGGAAACCCTGAAATTCTGGAAGGTCTAGAAACAACCATTCAGGGTAACGAAGATGATGATAATGAAACAGAGATTTTCGAACCTCCAGAAGATGACGAAGAAGAAGAAGAAGAATAACTTTCTAGCAAGAAATTTACAATAATAAAGATAAAATTAAATTATATTAACTCGTTTTATTTTTACCTAAAATTTACCTTGTATAAATTAATATGCCCTAATAATAAAATGTAAATTCAGTTACACAAATATATATTTCATACAATTATATTCTTTAATTCATTCAATACAACTTTATGATAATTAGACTTTTAAGTCATTCAATGATTCATCAAATTCATTAGGTGATTTCGTCTAATATGTTTAAATAAAACAGAAAAACTTTTTCGCAAAATCCATGAATTATTAAATGTATTAAACTTTAATCATTTAAATAAATTAAATAAATTCTTAAATTAGATTCGATGGCCAAAATAAAAATTCAATCGGTTACTTTATATGAATCAATGAATATTTCGATGGATTTGTATATATTTTTTTGTCTTGTTTTTATTATCTTATATCTAAAAACCTACACATTTAAAAGATCAAATACTTAATTAATTTTCAACTTAAAATCTATTTTCAATAAATTAGAATTTTTAAGTACACAAAGTAAGCAAGTATTATTGAACGAATATATAAAAAATATATAAAATGTTATTAAATTGAATATATTAACTGATAAATAATACAAAATATTCAAAATTTAAGGCAGCATTCACAGATATTCACGGTTGACCTTGCATTACAGTGCGTATGACTGAACGCTGCGCAATCACTGCCCTCTATCTCAAAAACGGTTACGCGCATGATGAAATAGTTCATATAAAATTTCTTCCAAATTTTATTTTCTACAATATTAATAATAATCGATGTTAACATCATTGGAGCAATAGAAACCGAGATAATCACGAAAAACTGTTTTTTGGTACCTTTGACCTTGAATAAATTACGACGCAGACACGAGATTTTACTTTTAGACTTTTGAGACAACTTATAGAACGTGAAAATAAATGCATATACAAAAATTCAGCTTATTATCTCACATTCCGAGGTTGATCGCTAAAATGACTGGACTAATTTAACATATTTTTTTTTGTAAAAGTACAAGCATTTTTTTCTGTGTAGAAGTTAATTACAAAAATTTTTTTTTACTGTCGCAAAAAAATCTCTTTAGCGTTCAGCAATTACAACTTTTACAAAACAAACAACTCGTTGTCTACCTATTTCATGTTCAATTACATTTCATGTCATACAAATAATTACTTTCAATAAAAATAATTACAATTCAAAAAAAGGTGCCTGATTGAATTGATTAAATGATTTAAAAAAAAATTGTAACAAAATCAAAAATTCAAACTTTTTCCCAAGATTCCAAAAATTAAAATAAATTCAAAAGCGCCAACTTTCTTCAAAATACCAAAAATTATTCAAGATACTATTACAAAATCAAAAATTTAAACTCTTTTCAAAATTTTAAAAATATTGCAAAAATTAATATAAAATCAAAGAGTGAAACTTTTTTCAAAATTCCGAAACCATTGCAAAAATTATTAAAAAATTAAAAATTGAAATTTTTTTCCAAAATTCTTAAAAGAATTGAAAAAATTATAACAAAATTAAAACATTTAAACTTTTTACAAAACTCTAAAAATATGAAATCAAAAGTTTAAACTTTTTCAAAATTCTAAAAATATTCCAAAAATTAATCATAATTTGAAATTTTAAAATTAAAATCATAATCAAAAATTCAAACTTATTTTTCAAATATTCAGAAGTCGTGGTATATGAAATCACACAAAAATTACTCTTTTTGTTAAAAAACGACATTTAAATTTTAATCTGTAACAACTTGAAGTTTTCCAACTGTTCCTATAAGTTGGGAGAAGTTTAAACTGGATAGAACCACCCTCCATGTCTAATTTCAGGTACAATTACATTTAATTTGAACAAATAATTAATTTTATGTTTTTCAAAAAAATTGCATCAAAAAATAAATCAAACTCATTCTTTTGACCAACTTAACTATATATTTAAAACACACTTATAATACAATAATCTCACATTCCAATGTCGACCATCAACATTTCTCCACATTCAATGTTACTACTCGTTATCACTAAAATGAACGTGTTTTAAGCAAAAATTATACAAATTTTTTTGTTTTGACACACTAAACGACTTTTTAAAATTAATTAACAAATCAATTACATTTCATGTCATCCAAACAATTAGTTTTATGTTACAAAGCTTTCTAGTCAGAAACGTTTCCCATAATATGTTTCGCAAAAAAAATGGGAAACAAAATATATGAAAATCATTCTTTTGACACACATTTCGATTTTATTTTGACACACTTATAACACAATAATCAAGGTCATGGTCTCACATACATGTGCGATCATGAAGATTTCTCTAGATTTAAAGTTACTACAATTGATTTTTTCCATAATGTTTTTTGTTTATTTGTGGGAATACTACAGATTTCATTCATGTTTTAATTTTGATGGCACTTTAACTATAGATGAATATCTGTTTTGCGTTTCGCCACTTCCGCTAAAAACATTTCGTTTTTTTGTTCGATTAACAACATTTTTGTCTGTTGGAACACTTCAACCTTCGTTATTGAACCAAATTTGAAGAAAAAATGTAGATTTATATAGCTATTAGATTGGACTGTAATAGGAGGTCTGGTTGACCGTGCAGGTCTACCAGTTGGTCTTGCACGCAAACCCCATTCACCCGCTGCTAGCTCGAGCTGGCGTGAATCCTGGTGACCAACCTCTACACACAAGAAAATATTAAACACAATAAAAAATTTTGCTCTCGCAGTTAAATCCCAGTCCATATTAATCAAATGCCATTCTCTCTATTTACTGATTAGAGGCATCAACCGAGTACACAAAATACTGAATAAAAAATTTCATTTTTTTTCGGATCAAAATCTACTTTTATTTCCAATAAGACACTATGTTCACTTAAATGTTATGTGGTTTTATCTCTTTTTAAAAACAGAACTTGCTACATGATTTTGTTTGGATTTAATCTTAATAAATTTCTTTTTAACACTCTTTTTAAAATTACAACCTAATTTGTGGTATGACAAAACCAAACTTTCCTTAAACTATTTTACTCAATCTAATCAACAACTTATGTTATAGCACTAAACTCCGAACTAGCAACAGTTTCTTATCATTATTTTTTTCTTAAATTAAAAAGTCGGACAAGTGCGAATAAAATTCGCTCGCCAAGGGTTCCGTGAATGTAAAAGAACACATTATCAAAAATAAATGACATAAAGTTATGTTGTAAAGTCTTTATATCGCCAGACTATGGACGTATAACAGAATAAATGTTTAATCGTAAACGTCAATAGTAAATGTCAATCACATCTACATTGATCAAAAATGTTACTTGAGGTTAAATCTTATCCATAGCTGTTTATGTTAGCTAAAGTATTTTAATAGTCTAAATTGGGAATATTTGTTCTATAAATCAGCGTCGAAATATAGGGTGGTATACATACACTTAAAATAGCACTTTTTTCATCAATAACTAAAAAACTATGCATCGCAGAATTCTAAAAAATATTGCAATGTTTCTTAAATTAAGTGTTCTTTCCAATGTTGCAAAACGTTACTCGTAACGTAACGCAAAAACGAAAAAACGAAATGAAATAGCGTTATTTGTAATAATTACTTTCATAACGTTTTAAAAATAAAATTGCGTTACAATAACGCAAAACGTAACGATAACGTTAATATTTATTTCGTTTTTTGGATATCTTTTTGTATAATTATATGAAAATCAAAGTGCAAGATTCGGTTATATAAAAGCCAACTTATCTACTCTTTTTTAATTTCATTGAACGCTTAAACTAAAGGTTTTGGTAGTTTAAAATTGTATGATATTTGTACCAAAATAATGAAAATTTTGTAAAACTTTAAGTATATTGCAAGTAATTTCAAATATGTACTAGCCGTTTCTGCATCACAGGTGCTTTTGAATAATTTTAAGAAAGAATATTTTTATGCTGGCCGATATAAGAAATAATTCAGAAGATCTGTTAAATAAAAATTTACTCTAATATTTTTGAAATAATTAATTTTGAAATAAGTCAAATTTTTTAATGTATTTAATTATTTAGTTTTGTTTTACTTCGATTGTATAAAATTAATATTTTTATAACTATACATACAAGAAATAACTGTTCATTAGAGCTTTTCTATATTTGTACATTTAAGGAGGTTATTTTTAAACATGATATTTAATTTTAAAATAACGTAATTATAACGTTATAACATAACGAAATATAATATTTTTCTGTTTCATAACGAAATAACGTACCGAAAAAATAAATATATTGTTACAAAAACGAAATGCATAACGTTACGAATTTTTTTTTCGTTTTGCAACACTGGTTCTTTCAAATGACACCCCACTCGTTTGGTTCCAAAAAAGTTTTTTTAAAGCAAACTTCCTGTCTCTATGAATTTTTTCAATTTTTTCTGTCAATCAGTGTCGAAACGTAGGGGGGGGAACGGTCTGCAATTTGCACATTTTTTAGAATAACTCAAAAACTGTGTACCAGAAAATTCTAAAAAAAATTGCCAAGTTTTTGGAATTTAGAGCTCTTTCAAATGAAACCCCACTCGCTTGGGTCAAAAAAATTTTTTTTCACCCTTCCCTACCCTAATCCCTTAAAAACACAAAAACATAATTATTTGAGAGTTCGCTATATTTTTCGTTCAGAGTTTATCAAACTTCCTGTCTCTGTGAATTTTTTCAAATTTTTCTGTTAATTAGGCTCGAAATGCAAGGGGGGGGACCAACTTTTTGTGTCACTTTATTGATAATAATTCAAAAACTATGCATTGCAAAATTCCAAAAAAATGGCAATATTTCTAAAATCAAGTGCTCTTTCAAATGACACCCCACATGACCTGGTTTTAAATGATGTTTTTACCCCTTAACATTCCCACCCCTTTAATAAATATAGTTATGAGTGTCTGCCACTTTTCTATATTTTTCATTAAAAACCTACTCAATTTTCTATCTTTCCAAATATATTTCAAGATTTTCGATGAAGCAGGGTCGGAGTTAATCGGGGCAATAAAACACCCCGAAAACGTCATTTTTCAAAATTATACAAAAAATGATGAGGTGAAAAATTCCAAAATATATTTTTAAATAATGCTGAAATGAAGCCCTTTCATATGATACCCTACTCGTCGCGCTAAAAAAATGTATGTTTTCAAAGGCTTTACATCGTACCTCCTTAAAGCAAACGAACACAACTTTATTTATTTTTTAACCCGCCATCTTGTGCGGATAGGTTAGTTTTATAAGCACCTCAAATTTTAAGTTCATCGGATCAATGGTTCACGAGATAATCGAAATAATGTGAAAAACACGTTGTACTCTCACCAATAGTGTTCCGTATAAAAAACGGAACCCTAAAAATAATTATTGGTTTTATCACTATTTGCTATTAATTTGGGGTATGTCCAACACAAACTCAACTCATTCACTGCTAAAAAAACTCATTGAAAAAAAAAAATTTCACACGAGCCAAGAAAAACTCTCCCGTCAGCATAAATTTTATTTTATAATGAAATCGTGTAATTTTTTTTTAAATTTATTAATTTTCTATAATTTTTCATATTTAGGTAAAAATAAATAAAACAAATAAAAGAGAAGTTGATATGAGCTTCCGGTAGTCTCAGATGTTCTTTGGAATGTTTTTAAATAAAAGTCTTATAATCTTACATCAGTTAGTTGAAAAGTTTATTCAATTCTGAGGCGTCTATAGTATATTACTATACCTCAAGATGATGGAAAATGGAAAATTTTTTCGGATAATAGGCGGTCAATGATAACTAGAAGAAAGCTGATATCTATTGACGCACGTCTTTGGAATGATATATTTCACGTCGTCGGGAAGTAAGGTCTTCCAGTTCGTATGAGGGGCTACCAACCAACCGGATGACTTTAGCTTTAACAATTTTGGGGAATAATTTAACTGCTTTCCGGTGTCACTTAAAATGAAGTTTCGACGAAAGATGATGTCACCAGGGACAAAAGCATGCTGCCGGGCACGCAAATTGTAGCGAATCTTTGATAATTGATCTAAACGATCAAGGGTTTCCCCGCTCTCGTTCAGACAATTCAAGCATCGGATTAAAGAATAGGACGTACCATGAGTGATCATGGGTAGCCCAAAAGAGGCATAATAGGGAGAACAACCTAAAATTTGATGAGCAGAACATCGAAGAGCACAAGCCATTTCACTAATATGCGCGTCCCACCGAGTATGATCTTCGGCCAGGTACGCACGTAGTCCAGCGATGACACTTCTGTTCACTTGCTCGGATGCGCTAGCCTGTGGGGAGTATAAAGTTGTAAAGTTATGGTGAACCCCACACCTCGAAAGGAAGGTTTCAAACAATTTAGATTTAAACCCATTGTCTGAGACAATTGTTTCGGGACAACCAAAAACATGAAACACATTGGTTTCTAGCAGTTTTCAGATAGGCTCGGTGGTGAGTTGCCGTTAATGAAAAATAAACGGGAACTTAGTGAGGTGGTCAAAGACAATCAAAATTGCTAAATGACCGGAATTAGTTCGGGGATAAGGACCGATTATATCAATATATAGCTGTTGGCCGAGTCTTTTAGATTTAAGTAGAGTCACAATAGGAGCGCGAAGCACGGTGTTAGGCGCTTTGACAGTCTTACAGACGTTACATTGAGAACCATAGGATTTGATTTGTGTGGTGTTCCGGGGCCAAAAATAGAAAATCGACGTAGATGATAAAGCGTTTTTGCAACATCACCATGTGCAGAGGGAGGAGGATCATGGGCATGCAACTTTACTCCTCGGGAATCCTCAACTTCCAAGTTTCACCTGAAGGTGTCACATCACTCGGGGAGAAATTAAGTTTTTTATACAAAAGTCCATCTCTCTCTCTCTCTGGCGTTTACATCCCATGGAGGGATTTTGCCGTCTGTGCAATCAGCTTCCAATCGTCTCGTTCCATGACCAGTTGACCCCAGTTTCGACATCCTATATCACGAAGGTCTTGGATGATGTCATCACGCCAGCGTTGTCTAGGTCTTCCTCTTCGACGAACACCAGCTGGTTGTTGTTGGGACGCTTTTTTAATCATTCTATCTAATGGTGCCCTTTCTACATGACCAAACCATCTAATCCGGTTAGATTTAATGAATCCGATTACATCGCAGCCTCCAAGAAGCTGTCTGATTTCATGATTCATTCGGATTCTATACTGATTTTCAGCAACTTTACATGGACCATAAATTGTTCGTATGACTTTCCTCTCGAATGTTGATAAAATTCTACAATCGGAGGAAGTCAGTGTCCAGCTTTCGCTTCCAAAGGTAAGCACAGGTCGAATTAATGCTTTGTAAAGTGTGAGTTTGCACGACTGCGAAAGATGTTTAGATCGCAAAAGTTTTGAGTATGCGTAGAAAACTCTGTATGCGGCTGAGACACGAGCTTTAATATCTGCCTGCATGTCATTTGACGATGTTATTACAGACCCGAGGTATTTGAAGTTTTCCACACGTTCCACTTCATAGTCGCCAGTATTCAGATTGCCGGGAGGTTTATTCCTGGATGTTGTTAATAGTTTAGTCTTGCCGGTGTTAATGCATAATCCAAGTCGTTTAGCATTTCTTTCAAGCCGAGAGAGACTATCCTTGATATCGCTTGTTCTACGTCCGAGAAGCACAATATCATCTGCATAGCCAAGAATTTGACTAGATTTGTTAAATATACAGTTTTGTGTCTCAATGCGGCTTTTTCTTATCGCGTACTCAAGCGCCAAATTAAATAGTACGGGTGCGAGTGCATCACCTTGTCGAACACCTGATGTTATATCAAAAGAGTCAGAAACTGACCCTTCGATTACTATTCTACAGTTTGATCCCGATGTTGTGAGTTTGCACAGAGAAACAAGTTTCTCTGGAATACCAAGGCATATGAGTGCAGACCAGAGGTTGTCGCGGATGATGCTATCATATGCTTGCTTGAAATCAACGTAGAGCTGGTGAATGCTGATGTTGTACTCCCAACATTTTTCCAGAATCATCCTTAAGGTAAAACATTGATCTGTGGTTGAACGGTTGGGACGAAAACCACACTGATAGTCGCCGATGATAGATTCGGCAAACGGGATGAGCCGAGCGAGTACGACATTAGCTAGTATTTTATATGCAGTGTTCAACAGTGCGATTCCACGATAATTTGCACACTTTAGGCGGTCACCTTTTTTATGTAGCGGAACAATGAGAGCTGTTTTCCATTCAGCAGGTAGTTCTTCTTGGTCCCAGATTGCAAGAATCAGATCATATATACGTGAGACCAGAGCTGCTCCTCCATTCTTAAGTAGTTCTGCAGGGATTCCATCGATACCTGGTGATTTGCCATTTTTTAATTTTTTGATGGCAGCTTCCACTTCTTCTATTGTTGGGTAAGGGACAAAAATCTCCTCACTTGACGGAGCAATTGCTCGAATAGGATGAACTTCGTTCGTCCTATTCAGTAGGTCTTGAAAGTGGGATCGCCATACTTCCAGCACATCACGTTCACTTGTTGTAAGCTCGTTGTTTCCATTTTTGATGGCTGTAGATCTTGGGTGGAAATCTTTGGTCAGATTCCGCGCATTGGCAAAACACTCTTTCGAATTTCCATTAGCCGCATGTTGGTTGATGTTTTCGATACAGCTCTTCATGTGTTCGCGTTTCTTTTTCCGTAGGAGTTTTGCTGAGGCTTTTCTGGCGCATAGATAATCAGTTTGGGAGCTTCGGGTATTTCTTGTTAACCATTTTTCTCGCAGTTTTTGTTTGTGGTCAATGCTTTCGCGGCACTCGTCATCAAACCATTCGTTACGTGATTTCGGTGGTCGTTTTCCGATTGTAGTTTGTGCTGCGGATATGATGGTTGATTGAAGCGTTTGCCATTCTTCTTGTATGTTTAATGGCATCTCAGATGGGATGTCATGCTCTTCTATGTTTTGCGTTACAATTTCCTGATATCTATTCAGTGTTTCCAGGTGTTTAAATGCTTCGACATTCCAGCGCACGGTCTTTTTTGCTTGCCTATTAAATGTAGATGATAATTTGCACTTATACTTAAAGATGACAAGCATATGATCGGTGTCCATATCAGCACCTCTGTATGATCGAACGTCAGTTACACTTGTAGAGTGTCTCTTAGAAATCATGACGTGATCGATTTGATTTTCAGTTCTTCCATCATTTGATTTCCACGTTGCTTTGTGGATTCTCTTATGAGGAAAGAAAGTGCTAGATATTACTAGATCATACATCATAGCCAGTTCAGCTGTGCGAAAGCCGTTATTGTTACTAGCATGATGCAAGCTGTTAGGGCCGACATGTGTTTTAAGTTCTGCACTTCTACCAATTTGCGCATTGAAGTCACCTACCACGATTTTTATATCGTGCCGCGGGATGTTATTGATGACTTCTTCGAGTTCTAGGAAGAACAGGTCTTTAATGTCATCTGCTTTGTCTTCAGTAGGTGCATGAACATTGATGATCGTTACATTAAATTTTTGCGTGCGGATTCTCATTGTGCATATCCGCATATTAATTGGGCGAAAGTCGATAACATGTTGATTCACGCGACGATGTGTGAGAAAGCCAACTCCAAATTCTCCTCCGTTTTCATGACCGCAATAGTAGAGAGTGTATCCTTTGGCTGTTTCGTGGATTCCACTCCCTGGCCATCTTAGTTCTTGTAACGCCACTATATCCAGTGTATAGCTATTGATTTGGTTTGTAAGTTTCAGTAGATCTCCTGGTCTTCTAAGGCTTAGCACGTTCCAGGTTCCCATTTTTAAATCGTAGTCCGGGTACAGTTTCCGAGGTCGTTCTAATAGTGAATCCGAGATAATCCGAGGCCTGTGTACAGAATTCATGACAAGTAGTTTTTTACGGAAATGGGGTGTTAGCCCTTCGCCCAACCCAAATTTTCGTGAATGGGTTCGTTCTGCATCTTTAGGTCACCAGAAACAACCTTTTTACATGTTTATATAGCGAGCCGCTTGATCCAAGACAGACGCCCGCTACAAACCGCCCCTAACATGGAGAACAGACGCTTGCTACACGTTTATATAGCGAGCCGCTTGATCCAAGACAGACGCCCGCTCCAAGCCGCCCCTAACATGGAGAACAGACGCTTGAGTTGCATTGGTTTTGTGGCGCCAATGACTCGCCATGGTGCAGAATCATTGAGTATAAGCAGTATTTACTCTGCCCCTCTCAACTACACCAACCTAATTCTGTTAGCATTACCCAGGTAGCACGGCGTGGACGTAGAATTTCGGATTTCACTACCCATCAAAAGTCCATCGGACGTGCGTAAATCGGGATTAGTTTTTTTAGCGAAGTTTGACAAATAACTGTTTGTTTAAAAATAGGACGACAGTATTATAGAGAATCAAGTTTCGGAGTAAACTTTAAGTATTTGCAAAGAGACCAAAAAAGGACTGGGTGGTAATCCAAGACAGCTTCTTTAACTTGACAGAAATACTTCATTACTTCATAAGGAGTTTAACTTGTAAATGTAGGGAGTCCTTGTGTTCTAGACCAGTTTTTCATGATTGCTATTAAAATATCGTTTCAAACTAAAACATTTGAAATATTGATACTTAAGCAAACACTTTCACATTTACTAATTGCTCGCCATACAATAGTATCTCGTCTTCGATCAACGTTACTTTTTAATTTAATAGATCAGATATGGTGCATTTTACCAATAAACATAGGGTGACGTATAAATTGTGCAAAACCAACACTTTTGGGTTATATGTAATTCCAACATTTATAATGACAGCTAATGAAAACAATAAAACTAAACAACAGAACAACCAACAATTTAAAACTTTTTGAGCCCAACTACTTATTTATTTAAAAAAAAGCAACGGCATGTTCGGCTTAGGAAAAAATTCCATAAATTCATATCATACACCCAAAAAAATCCTTTCAATTGAATTTTAATAAATTATTTGTACTTAAATCTTAAATCCGTTTCATCCTTGAAAAATCCTCACCCCATCATCATCAAAGCAGTAATTTCATCTTCAAATCTCATTTGAAAAAAAAAGAAATCATTGAAATATTATTAAAATGTCAACAGAAAAACTTTTCTTTCAATAATAATGAGGTTAAGCCCTGACAAATTTATTTTAAATAAAAAAGAAATGTATGTACGGGGTGGACCATAGATATGAAGGGAAACATTTTTCTTCGGAAACAGTTAACTCCATTTGCATGTTTTCTTTATTCATACAGTTGACAAGTTCAACTACTGGAACTTTTGTTAAAGTGATTCTCTCATTTAACTTTTAACCCACCCTATGTATACATATATTAAATGTTGTTATTTCAATGTTATTTTATTTGTAATGGATATGTATTTTGTTTAAATTTTATTGGGTTTGAAATTGAAATAGGGATTTCATTTTTTTTTTAATTTTAAGTAGCAAGGGATTTTTCCTCATCCTTACAAAAAACAACAACAACGATAACAAAAAAAGAAAATTATAAAAATTTATTCGAAATACGATTGAAATTATAACTTTGTGGTAGAATTGTATGTACTCTCGTATACATAACAATATTTTTTTTCTATTTCGTTGGATTAACCAACAAAAATTTGTTTGTTAAAAAAAATGTAGGGAAGCAATAAAGCTACATTTAGATTCAACATAAAATAGACAAATACAATACCAAAAAAAATACTATATAAAAAAGTCGTAAATTTAATTTAAATGTTTTTGCAGTCAACCCAATCAGTATACGTATATATGTACAATGCAATACATAAAATTTAATAATATAATCCAAATGTGTTGAGTGTGAATTTTATTTATAATTTACAATATATTTGAAAATTTTTAACACGCATTTCCTTGCACTTGCATTTAATTGCAATTCACTACATTTGATTATTTTATAGAAAATTAATGTTATAGAAAAATTCCATTAAAGTATCATTAATCATATTATCTATTGTGTTCGTTTTAGACGGTTTTGGGTTCTTTTATGATTTAAATTAAACTGACACTGCATTACACTTCTTTATTGTAGTAATATGGGTAGTTTTGGTATCGTTATTATATGTAAGAAATATTGAAAGTCATCGTCAAAATAGTAAGAAATATAAGTTTGAAAATTTTGTAGGAGTGCGGGTGTTTGATGGCTGGTCAGATAGTGGTTTAAATATGCTTTTAGTGTTAATTTTTTATTATTTATGTGATCTATTGCTGAAAGGTTTTGAGATATCTTTCCAAAACAATCAACTTAATACTTTGCTTGGGTTGGGGTATTAAATCGATTCAAGTGCGGATGTAGTCCGTTGTTAGAAAGATATCCTTGGTCAAGGCGTTGAAATTTTCGATACCAAACAAAACATATCAGAGCAATTTAATGAAATTTAGCATATCAATTTGATTAACAAGCTTGTTCTAAGTTCTATACTCTAGAGTCTAATGAATGAAGAGTTGTTCTCGCGTCTGTTTTAATGTTGGCTCTCTTCGTCTTTGTTCAAAAATGATTTACGAATAGTGAGTGATTGAATTTCACATTGCTTATGGCTTTCCAAAAATGCTCCTATTATTGTTGATCTAATTGCTTTATCTAAATATGGTAACCATATTATTATCCACGTTGTACATGACAGTTGGTTAGTGCACACAGCCGAACTATAGAGATCAATTGATGTCATGTTGATAAAATGCAAAAGATTGGTTAGTGAAAATTGAATATAAATGGCATAAATTCACGTCTTGGTGGACTTTCACTTTATTATGCATAACCAAATTTTCAGTTCCTCAAATTGTGACAAAGATAAGAATATTTTTTTTTAGCATCGCTTATTAATACAATCCACCTATTTCTGAGTTGCCATCCCAGGAAAAGGGGGATCTACCTCACGGTCGACAACTCCAGTGGGATACGGACGTAATCTTAAAAAAATTTTAAAAATAGGGTAATTTTACTTCTGTTGCAAAAACAAAAAAGGGAATGATTTTCTGCAATTTTTGAAAAAAATTTATCTTCTATTCCAGCAAGTAATTGATCTTGCTTCTTTAAAATGGTGGATATAACAAATTGCCTGATCGACTAAGCCGATAAACTCTTTATCTCTACAAGAAATACTAATATAAAATTAAACATCGACAATTAAACCTTAGCATTGTAGTTTTTGCATGTTCAGGAATGCTTATACGGTTAATGTAATTAAAGAGGAGGATGACCTGGGTTAAGTTAAAGCTTATTTTACTGCACTTGAATGAAAAACCAAGTTTGAAATTTTATATCCATAAGTTCTATCTTTAAATAACTAAAACGGTATAATACAAAACTGTGTGCACTAATGATTTCAACTCTAAAAATAAAACGTTGTCATTTTTATAGTGTCATACCAATTTATTACGTTTTCGTGGTTCAACAGCATACAATTCAAATCAATTGTTCTATAGTCTAATTTTTCTATCGTCAAAAGTACCAAGATGCTACCAAACGTTGGAAACAATTAGCTTAGCTATCTGTGTTTTCTAGTTAACGTGCTTGACATTTTCTGGTATTCAAATAGACTTTTTCCTATACTGATATTAACAATAGAATCCATTTTATGGTTGAATTTTACATGAACACTTTAATGGATTACTGTTTATATGGGTGATCAACCCATTGAGAGTTTTTTTCTATTTAATCATCATTGAACGTCTATGGGCTTTGAATGGTGTGTCAAACCTTTTAAAGCGAGTTAAATTTTATTCATATTAAAGCATTATTTCGAAATTAAATTTGGTTAACGTAAACATGTCTGTGGTTTCGCAAGATAAAAAATTTAAATAGCATATTTATCATATTTTTATAATAAATATAAAAACTAATCTACATTAACCATTAACGAGTACACGGTAAAACGGATATACGGGTGCACGGGTACACGAGTACATGGGTATACCGGTACACTGATACACGGGTACCAGTATAGTAGTTTCCATGTACCCGTGTATCTTATAGTGTCCGTATACTCGAAATATGTATCGATAATTTCCTTGTACCCGTGTGGTAGTTTCCGTGTACCCAAGTGTGTATCAATAATTTCCGTGTACTCGAGTTACCGTACACCCGTGTACCCGTATATGTTTCGATAGTTTCTGTGTACCCGTGTAGTTGTTTTTGTGAACCCGTGTATGTATCGGTAAGTGCCATGTACCCGTGTACTCGTGAACCCGTGCAGTCGTGTACCCGTTTACTTATTATCTCGTGTAGCTGTGTACCCATGTGTACCCATGTACCCGTGTACCTATGTATCCGTATACCCGTGTAGCCGTGTACCGATGTACTCGTGTTCGTATAACCGTGTACCCGTGTACACGTGCACCTGTGTACCTGTGTACCCTTGTACCCGTGGATCCATGTAGCTATTTACCGGTTTATGCTTAATCTAGGCACTTTCATAAAAATATGTGAACGAACTTAGTTGTTTGATTTTTGAATTTTTATATTAGAAATCCTCAGTTGTAAAATTGGGCTATTTGTTTGAATTATTTATTGTTAATTGGTTTTTCTTTTCATATAACGAGCAAAAAACGGTTTACTACATTTCCCCTCCAAATAATTATCATAATATAATTGGAAGAAATAATCCGATAGTTGAGTTGTATTAAACAAGTGGAGTGAAGTGGTCAGTTGGTCGGTATTGGGTATTTAGCTCTACGAGTTAAAATCCAAATACTTTACCACTTCACATCTTCCCTTCCCATTCAAAGAGTCTTAATAATATTAAATGTAATGTTGGAGGTAATGTTGTACAAAAAATTCATAAAATATACAAAAATTGATTTTGTTTTGTTTTTTATATCCTTTCATTTTGCCCGACTAGCTTAGCGAATAGAAGCATGAGTTTCATAAGCTCCGTCGTAGGTTTAAGCTTAATTCGATCTTAAGACATTTGTTTTTTCGTTTGTGGTATATTTTGATCAAACGATACAATTTCAATTTTCAATTTCAATTTTTTTACATTATTCAATTTTTCAAAACTATAAACTGATAAAACTTAAATCGATTATGATGTCTTAATGATGAATTTAAATATTTCTTTTAAATTTAATTTACAAATAAAAAAATTTGTGCTTTTTCGAATATATCGAATATATATCTGTAGGTGGGAGGTAAACTACACCAAGTCCAATTTTTTCAAAATACGTTTTTTTATACTGTTAGAATCAGGATTTTGTTCTCTACCGAGAGGTTAATAGCACTGAGTTCTAACTAGTGTAGTTATCGAGAAAGAACAATTTTAAATAGTGCAAGTCCATAGTAAATAGTCCATTTTCAAACAGTTTTTTGGCTTTCCTGTAAAATTTTAAAAATGTGACTTGGTGTAGTTTACCTCCCACCTACAGATATATAAAATGGAGGAATCAATTGAATTTTCGAAAAGGGCTCAATTCGGATTTTTTTAAAGTTTTTTCTTTTTTTTCTATGTACACATGTAGACCAATGTTTTATGAGCGAGAAGGTCTCATTACTGGTTTGAAATGGGGTTTTAACAATCCACTGAAAGAAGTTTTGTTGCTATTTAAATAAAATTGCAATTAAATTAACAAAACTGTTATTGAAATGAGTCCAACAAGAACTTAGCATCAATTTAATAACGAGTTCTTAAAATAATAACAAATCACAGAGAGCGAGAAAAACGCAAGAGTCGAATTGACAACAATCATGATTATATATTTAATAGTAAAATTGTTATTTGAATACAAATAGGTTTTTAATTTCACAGTAGAAGTTTTTCATTTAATAAGGGTATTATTTCTTTAATAATAAAAACTGTATATGCGACAACAAATATTTTAAATTTAATAACAAAATTGTTGATTTAATAGACAATGGTTTTAATTTAATACCCGACAAACATTTTGTAACCAACAGTACCTCTACAGTCCCAATGTTACCGCCGAAAATAAAAGTTTTATCTGTAAATACGACGAAAACGAACTACAAACACAAAACAAAATAAAAACAGTGTAAATATCACCAGCACATATTCATTTTTGCTTAAATTCTCGTTTGCAAACAACGAAATTTTCGAAATTCCCACGAGTATGTCCCGATATTAAAAATGGTAGTGTATTGTATTGTATTCGTCACTATAATTATAGTTTAAAAACACGAACGCAGTTTTAATTATATATTGGAACAAAGCAGACGTTACTCCTTGTCAAAATATGTTATAATAATATGGAGTTTTAAATTTTTCTTGTTTCTTAATTTCAAAAACTGTTTTATTTTATATTAATATTTATTTCCAAATAATAATAAACATATTAATAAAATAACTCAACTAATTTCGGTTTTATTCAATCATTTTTAAGAGAATTATAATATAAAAGAATATGTTAAAATAATAATAATATTACTATTATTAGAATATTCTATTATTGTTAGAATTTATATGTCAAATTACCACAAACAACCGAAATGTAACCGACACAACTACGATCGTCGATCAGTATCTGAAATATAACCATAATTGTGCCCGTCAAATGACTAAAAATTACCAAAATGTAACCGAAAAAAAAACATCACCTAATACCTGAAATATAATCGTAATTGTGTCCCTCAAATTACCAATAGCAACCTAAACGTAACCGACACAAATACCATTCAGTAACTGTAATATAATTGTAATTTTACCCAGCAAATTACTAAAATCAACTTAAAAGTAACTGAAATTGTCATCGTACGAATACTGAAATGTAACCGACACGGACCTCGTTCGGTTACCGTTTTCGCCTTTTGTCTGACCAAAATACGGTAACAAATCAGTAACGTTACTACTTGTGCCCGATAACACTCACCGGTAACATTTCAGTCTTTTTACGGTTACAAATAGCAAAATTGTTTGTCGGGATAACAGAAGTTGTGCGGCTTTATTTATCAAAATTGTTTATTTAACAACAATAATTATAGTTTTTACAAAAAATTTATTGCTTTAATAATGTGAATTGTTATTTTAAAAGCAAATTACTGTTGCATAGGTTACTGCTGAATAGGAATATTTTCTTAGATTCTTTTCTCTAGAATATTATGTAACTGTTGAACCGTGTTGCCAACAATTAAAAAGACATTTGGAAAATCTCTGATGGAATAGTTTTTATGTCTTCTTTCACTTACTTTTTCACTGAAACAATAGTTCTTGCTGTGGGCACCAGTACATGTTGTAATAGGGACAATGTGATTAATGAGTTACCATCTGTGATAGAAAGTATAGAGATTTAGTTTATAAAATATAAGCTAATATATTATATACAAACATACCAATGAAAATGAAATTTTTTTTTTAAATTTTGCATCAAATGTTCGTTTTGATTGATTCTACTTTTGTACGATTTTACCAGTTTTTTCTATACTTTTTATATGGCTTAATCGATGATTAGAGATTTTCGGCCACTTATTCTCAACTTCAGACCATGTGCATTCATTACATTTAAGAGAGGTTATAAATGCGAGTCAATATTTTCTTCAGGAACTAAAACATAAAGTTAAATGTATAAAATATTAAATAAAAATATTTAAAAATTACATAATAATTTATAATACTTATTTGCAGGTTTATATTTATCTAGTTCTGTGATAAACGAACTAGAACTCCAACGATTTGGATTTACACGCTTTCCTTTTACTTCGTTAAAATAAATGGACTGAAAATCTATTGAAATATTCAGATATTGACATATTAGTATATAAATACTATATATTAGAAATATTTCGTAAGAACTTACAATTTCCCCGTGCATAAATATACACCCACAATTTGATCAGTAACTGCTGATTTGCCTCACACAAAATCTATTACGAGTTTAACACTTAATCACTGATTTTTTAATACACGTTTTAAATGAAATTCTGCACAGGTTACGCGCAAGCTACTTTGTTTTTAAATTCCGACGAAAACAAGAGAAATAAAAATTCAATGCACCGAATCAATTTTAATTTCAATAACTAATAATGTTAAAATAAAAATTTGTTATTATTTTGATAACTCTGATAAATCAAAACAATAGTTTTTTTTAATTTTAATATAATTAGTCCAGTAATGTTGTCGCCTGAGAGTATGGGGTAGTATGCGTCAAATCCGGTAGTTCTGATTTTTTGCAGACTTGTTTATGATGTTAACCTAATGAATAATCCAAGTTTGTGACCTCGAGCGCCGAACGCAACTTTGTCAAAAATCGAAAAACCGCGAAAAAATCGTTATTTTTTCTAATTTTGGCGATTATAACCCTATAGGACTATTTTTTTCTTTATACTTTCTTGGGACGGTTTTAAAGTAGACTAAATTTGCTACAATATGCAACTAGAACTGTCTCTGTAGACCCTATAGCTTCCGAGATTAAGCCTCAAAAATCGAAAAAATCGTTATTTTTTCAAATTTTAGCGATTATGGCCCTAAAGAACTAGATTTTGAAAAAAAGTAGACTAAATTTGCTACAATATGATATTAGAATTGTCTCTGTAGACCCAACAGTCTCCGAGATTGAGCCTTTCAAAGTTTACCATTTTTTTAACTTCGCAATATTTCGCAATATTTTGCAATATCTTAGACATTATTTTAGTCACTCGAAAATTCATTCAGAACGACAGAATTGCAAAAAATTGCGGATTTCGAAAAAAATGATAAACTTTGAACTGCTTAATCTCGGAAACTATTGGGTCCACAGATATAGTTCTAGTATCATATTGTAGCAAATCTAGTCTGCTTTAAAACCTTGAATGATACTGCGTTGAGTGGAGGTAGATTTTAATATAGAGATTGGCTGCTAGTGGCGTTGAATTTTCCAGGAGATGAATAAGATGATACGAGATGTTCGAGATGTTGTATCCAATATAATGAGTTACCTTGAATGTGTTGATTAAGCTGAATCTTCGGTTATGATTTACCAATTTTACTGTTCACATAAAGTAAACACAAAAGCCAGCAGATAAAATGTTGTTGTATCAACCATATCATGAATTAAATTTATTTCCAAACTTCTTCAGGTACACTAGCTTCCACATTCACTAATGGTCTTGAACCATTATTAAGTAGCACAAATATAACTTAAATTCTCTCAAAACACAATAACATTTTAGAGTTTAATTGTATTTATAAATAGATTATACAAGTTACATGAAATTTGTCATATTGTATTAATCAAATTGATGGCGAGGCGATGAAATATAATTTACATAGAGAATTACATTTTTAATTTAACACGAAAATTAAGAACTCGAAACTATTTGGAAAAAAACACAATCTGAATAGTAAAAAAATATTTTTTGTTTTTTTAATAAATGTTAACGAAATCATCGCCTGCTAAATTTTTTATTTTTTTGAGAAATGATTATAGTTTTGATGTTCGCCACAACACTCCCCCCCCTAGTGCCATCGAAGATGGAACGATATAAATAAAGAAATTACGTAGAGTTGAGGAGGAAAGAAGGAAAGAGTTTTGCTTAAGTAGTTGTAGCGAATAAGAAAAAGTTTGGAGATGTTGTTTAGAAAACGATACCATTTGGAGGAGAAAAAATTATGGGTCTTACGAATTTGGAGTTCTGCAAAAAAAAAGAAAGAAACGGACAATTATGGAGTTATGGTAACACGAGTGGAGATATAGGTCTGACAGAGCTGAGTTGCCTGAGACCAATATTTGTGGAGATGTGTACCATAGGTTAAAAGGTTCGTTTAAACTACGAGAAGCAGAAAAGTAAGTCGGTGATACTGAATGTCTGACAGAACAAAGTTGACTGAGACAATATTAGCATTTACAAACGTGAATATTAGTTCATTTTTCGAAAAATAGCAGTTAAAAGCAAAAATAAGCAGAAATTTATCGTAAGCAAGGGAGGGCATATGGTAACACAAGTTTGGTAAAGTCTGACAGTACAAAGTTGACTGAGACCAATATTTACCTTGGAGACGTGTACCATAGAAAAAGATTGCTTTGAGAAGAAATATTTGATTAACGACGAAATGTCGTTTTAAATATCCATAAAGACCATACCTGTTCGTCAACAGATAAATGGTTAACGTCAGAAGATGTTCATGTTGTAGAAACATATGGGTAACGTTGGGGATATTCCTTTAAGATCAGATATTAGGAGGTTCTGCTTAATTAGATTAAATCTGATTTTTATATCCATAAGGACCATATCTGTTTTGTCAACAGATAGATGGTTAACGTTAGGAGATGTTCGTGTTATGGTAACATATGGGTAACGTTAGGGATAGAAATTAAAAAATCAGAAAATTCGAAAAATTTGTTTCGGCCCATAAGTTAAGGAAATTGGAGCGGGTCTTACGAAGAAAGAAGGTGATTAATTCTGCCCATGAGAAACGGAGAATGAAGTGGATCTTACGAAGGAAAGAGTTCTGAAGCTTCGGCCCAATAATTTAAGGAGAGTGTAATGGGTCTTACGAAGGAAGGAGATCTTAAACTTCGGCCCACGGTATCGATTATTAAACAAAAAGAATTTTTTTAAAAAATTGGTCGCCCTAGCAGGAGTTGGCGTGGCTTGAAAGCTGAAAAATGAGAATTTGGAGACAAAAAAGAAAAATATGTCGCTAGCCGGAAACTATATTATGGCTTAACAGTCGAAACGACTAGTTGGAAGAATAAGTGGTCACTACGGGAAAAGTGTTGTGTCGCTGTGAAAAAAAGAATATTATAATAAAATTAAATTTTTTACAATAAAATGAAGCAAGCACTAATTTAAATTAAGAAGGAGAAAAAAAAAATTGAATTGAATTATAAAATTGATACTTCTTACAGTTGACTCCATTGGAAGGTTTGTTCATTGTCGGGGTTACCAGTTTTAGATGATACTGCGTTGAGTAGAGGTAGATTTTAATATAGAGATTGGCTGCTAGTGGTGTTGAATTTTCCAGGAGATGAATAAGATGATACGAGATGTTCGAGATGTTGTATCCAATATAATGAGTTACCTTGAATGTGTTGATTAAGCTGAATCTTCGGTTATGATTTACCAATTTTACTGTTCACGTAAAGTAAACACAAAAGCCAGCAGATAAAATGTTGTTGTATCAACCATATCATGAATTAAATTTATTTCCAAACTTCTTCAGGTACACTAGCTTCCACATTCACTAATGGTCTTGAACCATTATTAAGTAGCACAAATATAACTTAAATTCTCTCAAAACACAATAACATTTTAGAGTTTAATTGTATTTATAAATAGATTATACAAGTTACATGAAATTTGTCTTATTGATGGCGAGGCGATGAAATATAATTTACATAGAGAACTACATTTTTAATTTAACACGAAAATTAAGAACTCGAAACAATTTGAAAAAAAAAAACAAAATCTGAATAGTAAAAAATATTTTTTGTTTTTTTAATAAATGTTAACGAAATCATCGCCTGCCAAATTTTTTATTTTTTTGAGAAATGATTTTAGTTTTGATGTTCGCCACAAACCGTCCTAAAAAAGTATAAAGAAAAACCTAGTCCTTTAGGGTTATAGTCGCCAAAATTTGAAAAAAATAACGATTTCGGCGCTCGAGGTCACAAACTTGGATTATTCATTAGGCCAACATCATAAACAAATCTGCAAAAAATCAGAACTACCGGATTTGACGCATACTGTGATGTATAAAGTTACTGGACTAAATTATAACTATTTAAATGAAAACCAAAGTTATTATTTTAATTGAAAGTTTAAAAACATGAGTTTTGTTTTATTTTTTTAATTTCTCTAATTACTTCGGTCTGAAAGAGCTAAGTATTACATTTATGAGCTCAAAGTGAAATTCTTACCCCCACTTTTTTGGCATTTCTTGACGTTTTAGGACCTACTGATTCTAAAAAATCAAAAAAAATGTATGTCTGTCTGTAGGCCGGCCGTCCGGCCATCCGTCATTACCTACGCTGCAGGGAAAACGGCTGGAGGGATTTCAAATTTTTTTTTTCTAAAAATAGGTATACTCAAGGGGCAGGTCCGAAAGGACGCTGTGTTCGATAACTGTACTGGAAGTGGGTCAACAAAATCATTATGTGTGTCAAAAATAGCAAATTTTCATATTTTTGGCTTAAAAAACGTTCATTTTAAGTGATTACGAGTAGGAACATTAATTTTGGAGAAATCTCGGGTCGGGATTGGTATGTGAAATCAAAAACTAGATTATTTCATTATAAGTTTGTCAAAAAAATGTTGTCAAGTATGTCAGAAGAAAGATTTTTATTTATTTTTTACCCAATTTTTTTTAGAAAAAATAAAATTAATAGTTTGTATGACATGATATTTTATTATTATTATAGAGAATTATGGCATTATAAGTTTGTCAAAATATAATGTCAAGTGTGTGAAAAAATCGTTTCATTTATTTTTTTAAAAAATTTTTTGGAAAAAAATGTAGCTGTTTTTATGACGTAAATGTAATTTAAAATGAAATTGGACATGATTTTTGAATTTGTAATAGTTTCTGAAATATTTTTGGAATTTTGAAAAAGTTTGTATTTTTGATTTTGTAATAATTTTTGCAATATTTTTAGAACTTCGGCAATAGTTTTAATTTTTGATTTTGTAAGAGTTTTTGAAATATTTTTAGAATTTTGGAAAAAGTTTGAATTTTTAAGAATTTTTGAAATATTATTGGAATTTAGAAAAAATTTAAATATTTGGTTTTATTCTAATTTTTGGAATATTTTTGGAAATTCCTTTTAGATTTTTGAAAAAGTTTGATTTCATTTAACGTATTGATGTTTCGTGTTAGTTTTCTAATAAATTTTTAAACAGAGATAAAAAATACTTGTACTTTAACGAAGAGTTATGTTTGATATACATCGCTGCCCAAAACTAAAAACCATGTCCTCATAAAAGTTTTTTACCGAAAACTATATCAAAATCCTTAACCCAGACCGAAGTCTTGATATCTCAGAGCTGTGAGATTTTAGCCCCTCCATATTTTTGGCATTATATTTTTAAAAAGTCGGCAAATTAAAAGTAAACGTTATTAAAATAAAAGCCAACCGTTATTTTAATAACTAGTTATATTGAAATAACAAATTGTTATTAATTTTATAACCACCAATGTCAAAATAATAGTTTTCTACTGGGTTAACAGTTTTTATTGTTTGAGCAATAACATAACTTTTTTTATGATTACAAAATTTAACAATTTTTGTTCTTATTTTCACAATGATTTTGTTTCGACAAAAGTTATTAATTTAACAATTATGTTTTAAGTTTTATAAAAGAAACTGTTTTTTAAACAATAATTACTATTGATTTTATTACAATAATATTTTTAATATTATTTTTGTGGAAAAGTAAATTTTGTTATTGATTTAAATACAAAACATGTTATAGTAAAAACAATTACTATTGATTTAAAAACAAAGTTTATTAACAAATTTAACAACACATTTAACAACCGGTTTGTTAAAAAAAAATATAAATTTTGTTTGGGTGTCTGTTAAGCAAAAACCATATCCTAAAATAGTAACTTACTTATTATTCGATACTTTTGGTTTAATTGATACAGTTTTGATCTATTTGAATGTTCATAGTTTTGCCAAAGATCAGAATAAAACAAAACTTTAGTATTGACACTGTAAGGACCCAGAATCAATTGCAAACGACATTATTATCGGTGGAGGCGTTGTAAAGGGTAGAGGTTAGAATTAAATTTAACATTTAAGAATAAATTTAACATAAAAAGAAACCTATAATAAAATGATAAAAAATTGTTTTTAATAATACTCATTCTTTCATATAATGCCGCTTTATTACTAAAACCATCTAAGTCATTGGATGAATTTCGAAAAGGACCCATCTCATAAACCTGTAACAGCCGTTTTCCCCGACACACTATTTTCACTATTCTACACTATTCACTTTTCTACACTAACTATTTTAGTATGTACTGATGCAACACAACTATTAGCAGTTAGAGAAAAAAAAATGCTTTCTTAATTTGAACTGTTCAAAAGAAATTCGGCGTTTTGCATCCCTTGTAAAATTTCAAATATCTGAGATGAGCTCTTTTCAAAATTTGCGATTCAATTACAAACGCAAACATACACACATATAATTTCAATTTACAACTTAAATATTCTACCACTATCGTCATTTGAAGTGTAACTAAAAATATTAGTCTAGGAAAAATTCATAACGTTTCAGAAGATCCTAGTCATAAAAGTCATACAGTAACATATAACTTTTGTCTTTAAGTTATATTAAATCATTTTTGATATAAATAAATGACTTTTAGTCACAAAAAGTCTAAAACAGTCACAATTCGGATTTTTTTACCAATATTTTAAATCATGTTTTATACCGAAGATTGGAATTAATAGGACTATTACGTCTAACTTTACACTTAGTGCGATTAAAAATGACCAAAATAGACTTCATAAGCGTGGTGTTGCTTGGGTTATTACTTATTACACTCTGAGATTTCGACATTCGATTTGTTTTATACTATTATGTTGTATAATGGTTATTTTGATTTTGACAAAATAAAATTTTTTCACGACTGGCTGTTTTGGATATTGCGTTAAATTTTCATCACACTCAATTTTCGTATTTTTTTTTTTTTTTTTTTAATAAAATGTGTTGTGTAATAGGAATTACAATATGTATCACAATAACACATAAAAACCTTTTAAGACCAAGGTTCCACAACAACATACGTTCAAAGGTGTTGATGGACGTAAATCTTTCTTTTTTTGTTTTTTTTTTATATTTTTTGTTAAAGAATGGATAACTAAACAAAATATCCTATCACTGACAAAATATGACATAGGCCATTGGGTTTTAACTAAAAAAGAATAATGTTAAAGAGTAATGTAAAAGAACGATATTGTGCTGGATATAATTTGGTGTAGATGAAGTGGTAGTGCACAATATTTGTTTTTAATTATATATATATTTTATACAAATATTTTACATAAACTCAAGCTCCGTCCCACCCTTTACTGAGCTATGCTAGTGTAAAATTATGAATGCAGCGTTCTTGGAGAAATTTGAATTGTTTTTTACTCAAGTCCAACATTACCTAAAACTTTTTTACAGATTTTGCATTTTAACTAACCTTTACTGCTGCCTCACTACTATACACTATTAAATTTCTTTTGTTGCATCCGCCTCATACTTAAATTTGACCAGGGGTAACCACTATACTCAACACAACTGTGGAAGACTGTAGTACTGGAAAAGAAAGATCTGTAAGGTAAAAAGAGAGTAGTAAAAAAAAACAAGGTCAAGATAACTACACTAAATCAACAAAATTATTATTTTGGAAATACGGCGATTGACCATGAAAACAAAAAAAAATTAATCAAATTATTGTTATGGAGAAATTAAATATTGAAGTTAATAGTCATTATTAAGCAGTAAGCAGCTGTATGAACCAAACAGTTATAATCAACCAGATTTATGGAAATAATTGCGACATACAGCTACATACATACACAATGACTAATTGCCGACAATAGCGTTCGGTTTACACGCTCTACAGTATTGGCCTGTGGTGAATATTTCGGAGTAAACGTATGTGACACTCCATACTTTTTCAGCAACGAGGACAACAAATGAGATGTAAACTGTTTCCCATTATCAGAAACTAGATGCTGTGGAACACCAAATATGTGAAAAACATCGTTTTCTAAGAACTCTACCAACTTTGTGGACGTGGCCTGTCGTAACGGCTTGGTTATCACAAAGCGACTGTACTGGTCCAACACTATAACGATATGAGTATGTCCTAGTCGGGAGCGTGGATATGGTCCAAGAAAGTCCACGTATAAGCGTTGAAATGGCCGGAAAACCTTATATTCATTTCCCATTAGTGGACGCAGTGAGTAGTTGGGACTTTTGTTTTGCATACACTCGTCACACTCCTTAATATATTTTTTTACGTCTCGTGATAGGGATGGCCAGAAGAAATGACGACGTAATTTATCAACAACCTTAGCGATACCAAGATGGGCTGATAATGGAGGTTTGTGTGCACGCTCGAGCAGGGTGGCACGCAAAGCAACGGGAACTAATAACTTCCATTGGTCTTCTTCGTGTTCGCATTTCAATCCCACATTAACTTTGATGTATATACGTCCATCCTGGTTACGTGTATTTGTAATTGTATCGTTTTTGGAAACAATGTGAGCCTGTGCTACGTAGTCTGGATCGTTAAAATGATTGGAAGATAGGTCGAGGTGAAACACATCATCTATTTTGGGATCAATATTTTTCAATTCCTCAGCATTTAAACGAGAGAGCGCATCAGCGACGGTATTGTCCGTTCCTTTACAATGTTCGATGTTAAAATTAAAACTCTGCAGTTTAAGACTCCAGCGAGCCAATCTTCCCGTCAGGTCCTTCAATCCCATCAACCATTTCAGGCTTGAATGATCTGTAATAACAGTAAAGGGGTGCCCTTCAATGTAGGCTCTAAATTTTTTTATAGACATAACTGCTGCAAGGCACTCCATCTCTGTTATACTATAATTTCTTTGGGCTTTATTGAGCTTGTGGGACATAAAAGCGACTGGGTGTTCTGATCCATCATCGTCTTTTTGAAATAATACGCTACCAATACCTGTCGTACTAGCGTCACACTGTATGTAAAACGGCCGAGAAAAATCCGGGTTTACGAGCACGGGAGCTGTGATCAAAGCGGCTTTTAATTCCAGAAAACTGTTTTGCGCTTCAGTGGTCCAGACGAATTTTTTGTTCTTGGTCAACAGCTCAGTGAGGCTAGCTGCTAACGTAGAATAACGGGCAATAAACCGACGATACCAACCGGTGACTCCAAGAAAACGTCGTACCTGTCTTACATTTTTAGGTACTGGAAACTCCGCAATGGCCTTTACCTTATCTGGATTGACGCGCAATCCCCCATCTCCGACCACATAGCCGAGGTATTCGATTTCATTCAGTAAAAATCTGGACTTTTGTACGTTAATCGTAAGTCCCGCTTCTCTTATTCGAGTAGAGACATCTGAGAGAAGACTTAGATGCTCATCAAAAGAAGAGGATGTTATTAATAAATCATCAAGATAAACGAATACCCGGTCATGAAGATGGTGTGGGATCACTTTGTGCATCAATCTACATAAGGTTTGGGGCGCATTGCAGAGCCCAAACGGCATAACAACAAATTGGTATAAGGGTCTTCCAGGGACCGTGAACGCGGTTTTATCACGTGAAGCTGGGTCCAATGGAATTTGCCAAAAGGCATCCTTAAGATCCAGACTTGAGATGTACTGTGTTTTTCCTAACCGACTGAGTAAGCTGTCAATTAACGGTAAAGGGTAGGCATCTTTCTTGGTAGCTTCATTCAGTTTACGAGCATCGAGACATAGCCTTGTCTTTCCATTTGATTTCCAAACGATAGCCATTGGAGAACTCCAGGAACTCTCGCTTTCTTCTATTACTCCGAGTTCGATCATACGATCCAACTCGAGATACATTAGATATTGAATTGCAGGAGACACGGCGTAATAACGCTGTTTTACAGGTTTAGCGTCACCAACGTCTATGGAGTGTGTTACTAAAGTAGTTCGGCCTAATCCCAACTTGCTAGCACACGGCAGTTTATCAATTACCTCATCAAGTCTTTGTTGCTCTTCATTTGTAAGCCGATGTTGATTAGTAGAGGTTTGGCTTTTTGCAGGTTCTGTTAGTTCATTGACCATTACAGGTTTTAATCCGAAACTCTGCCAGAAATCCATACCTAAGTATAATGGTTGTTGTAAACTTGGGGCAATAAATATTGGAAGAACTTGACGCTTTCCACCATATTCAACGGTTGCTCGCACAAAACCAATGATTCTTTGTTTTGCTCCACTTGCTGTAGCAATGAATGATGCATTACCACATACCTTCAATCCCGTTTTCTGTAAAAACTCTGTAGCCCCAACTCCTAGCACTGATATGTTCGCCCCACTATCCAAAAGACCTCTAAAACCAATACCCGCTATCAACACATCGGCGTAGGGTCTGTTGTCTTCAGCAGTCATTAGAATAGAAGCAGCTATCTTCGATTTTAAAATTTTTCGTTCTTTAAAGTACTGGGTAGTTCGACTGACAATCTTTGGTACAGTAGGTACAGTTAAAGTAAAAGGATGGGCAAAAGGAGGGGTAGGAATTAAAGAGTGGAGATTGTGTGAATTCAATTTTATTTCATTAGGTTGCGTTGGCGTAGTTCCGGATCGGTGTTTGCTGCTGCATCTTCTGTCCTTGGTCGAAGTGAGCTCGTCTGTGTTCTCGTAAGGTAAGGAGCTCTGCTCACCTCCGGTCTTACATTTCCCGAGCATCTTCCACAATTAGGTTTAGTGACATTTAACATCCCACAACCAAAACAAAACACTCTCTGAGGAGGTAAAGGACAGTCGAAAAATGAGTGGGCTGGTGATCTACAGTTCCAACATTGCAAAGATGTAGTTGGATGTGAATTAGAATGTGAGGAAGTTGTTACAGTTGGCCTTGGTCCGTATATAGCCGCGACGTTTGATTCAAGAGAGATCTTTGCATCAAAATATTGCGGTTGCTGCCGTGAAAAACCGTGTTGCATTGGATCAAAAATTTCACTCCCACTTCTTTTTTCGCTACACAACGCTTCTGGATTATAGCCGACACGACTCCATGAATCTTCCATGGCGACACATTTTTGTATTAAAAGGTTGATACTCTGAAAGGTACCACCCGCCAAAGCAATTTGCAAACCTGGTCGCATATTTCTTAACAAAATTTGAATTAGATCCTCGTCACGAATAGGTGACTTGAGTGCTACGGAAATGGTCATTAACTCATTATAAAACTCGAGAAATCCTTCTCGGACTTTCTGTTTTCGTGCCTCAAGTGTATGCCTAATGTCCGCATCCGTCCGTCTGTCCTGAAATCGGTCAATTAATGCATCTTTCAGTTGTGCCCAGCTTTGGCATCGTGTACGTTCTAAGAACGTCCAGTAAAAGTCCTTTGCACAACCGTTTAAAAGAAAACCAATTTCGTTGACAAGGTTGTTAGGCGGAATATTACTGGATCGAGCAAGATGCTCCACTTGGAACATAAATCGCTCCACCGCCATACCAGATGGGGATCCGTTAAAGGAGATGTTCCATTTGTGGACGGGGATATGATTTGGATTCGGGCGAAAATTGTTTAACGGATATTCCGTATTGTAATGCACGTTGGAAAAGTTTTGTAAATTATCGGGATTTGTTATAGGTGGTGGAAAGTTAGGATTAAAAGCAAAATTAAGATTTTGTTGAGGACACGCGTTAGATTTTACTGGAGAACTACTTTGTGGTTCATTATATCTAGTTTGAACATGTGAAGTTCCAGGTTGGGGTTGTGATTGCAATTCGACTCGTTGTAACTGGGTACCAATTTGGTTGAGCTCGTGTTGATAATTGCGATTGTGCGTTACATTATATTCTTTTGAAGATCGATTTAAGATTCGCTCTTGTTCTAACACCTTAGCTTTCAAATTTCTAATTTCGTCGAAAAGTCTAGTTAAATTTTCACTAGGTGGGTTTAAATGTTTGGGTGCAGTCTCAGGCATATGACCGGGTTTATCAGTAGTCTTGGATACGGTAGGATTCTGATCGATGATATTGGGGTTCTGTATTTCAGTGTGTTGTTCTGTTTCTCTTTGCTCATCTATCGGTAAACCTGACACTTCAATTCCCTTAACTGTGGTCAAAGACTCATCTAGTTTGGTAGAGTCTTTACGTAAATTTGAAACTACTTTGAGCAATGCTCCACAAACCTTTACATAATGTTGTGCATCTTCAGTTACCACTGGAGATTTCGAAATTCTTTCGAGTCTTCCATGAATATGCATAAGACGGGATTCTACTATTTCCAGATCTAAGGCCCTATTCTCCGTTTCGGGATTAATATTCTCCGAGAGATCGTCTTTAATAACCTTTAATTTTTTCCAACACTTCTCGATTTCACGACGAGGGTTCTTAGTTGCAAGCTCATGAGGTCTGGTCGGAATATCAGATGGGTTTTCAGATTCAAGATTTAGCTGTTCCAAAAGAAGCGTTCGCTGAACCGAGTTCATCCCACGTATAAAACGAATGTCGCACTCCACTTGAAACTCTTCATGATCTAAAAAGTCGATATTCATTTTGAAATTTTAAAATTATTTTAGTAAAAATATGACTTTAATATATACTAGCCCTCAAATTAGCAAAAGCAAAAAAAAATATTGTTGCCAGGTTATACAAAAAAAAAAATAACCTACCAAAAAAAATAAATATATTGATTACAAAGCGGATATTTTCTTTCTTTTTCCCTTTAAATAACTCAAAACGCAATTTTATTATATTAAAAAAAATGAAATAACCAAATGAAATAATATTAAAAGAAGAAAAAAAAATTAAATACAAAACATATAGTTTTAATATTCCTAACAATTAAGAAACAAAAATATTATCTATAAAGTTATAAAAATTATTCATATAATATTTATGAAAATGTTATTTCCAAAAAAAAAAGTTATTTCGTCTATTATTACTTTCTTCCTCTTTAAATGATGAGTGGACTAAGGTTGACGGTTCTCAGACACACATAAAGAAGCAGGCGTAGAGAATAAGTGGTATGGATGGATTAGGAAAGGATTAGGAAAGGGTACGCAGAAAAAAAATAAAAGGAAAATGTTTTTGCTACCACCTTCACATTCACCACATCCTTAGATGAGGAAACTGAAGTAAAAAAACATTTTTGAAGCGCGATAGGTTTTGCCTTTTTGACCAGGGGTAACCACTATACTCAACACAACTGTGGAAGACTGTAGTACTGGAAAAGAAAGATCTGTAAGGTAAAAAGAGAGTAGTAAAAAAAAACAAGGTCAAGATAACTACACTAAATCAACAAAATTATTATTTTGGAAATACGGCGTTTGACCATGAAAACAAAAAAAAATTAATCAAATTATTGTTATGGAGAAATTAAATATTGAAGTTAATAGTCATTATTAGTAAGCAGCTGTATGAAGCAAACAGTTATAATCAACCAGATTTATGGAAATAATTGCGACATACAGCTACATACATACACAATGATACGTAGTGTATATAAACTTGGTTTTAAAAGGTGGAAGAACCGGTTATATTATTATTTCCTTGGGCGCCAATCTGTAGCGAACAATAACTAATTTAGTTATCACGCTTTCAGAATTTTTTAAGTTATTAGTGTTCCTGTTTTCCGCGGTCAATGTAGCTCCGGCTAAGGCTCACGGCTGGTCGTGGAATTTGGAAATAGGAACAAAAATCTTGTATAGACCGCTATAGTTTACATGCATACACTACACAGCACTGATAGAGAACTAAAAAAAAATGGAAGAAGGAAAATAAGGGAAGGGAAATCCACCTTCATCAGAACGCCTACTTACCCTACATATATCGTCAAACCGCACGCCCGCGTCCTAATTAATCCTTACATCATTAGCGTAATCGTCGAATCACAAAAGAAAATAAAAATAGGCAAACAAAACACAAAGTTTTCATATAGAAGAAAATTTTAAAAAAAATATTTATTTAATAATTTATTTAACTTAAAACTTACCCGCCACCGAATACAGGACCTAAAATTATGGACGACACAACATTTATATATTTTTTCTCTATATGTTTTAACAATCAAAGTTTATAGTTTTGATCTTTATTATTTTCTTAGTTATGTTGAAAGCTGATTTAAATGTTGAATGTTGAATGAAAATTTGAATATAAGATTGAATATATATGAGTTAAACATCCACATAATATAATTGTTTTGGGTGATTAGCTATTTCTTATGTTGAAATTATTTTAGGTAATACTATTTACATATGTTTTTTTTTTTTTAATATGAATCGTTATGTGAAATAAAATTTCACAGAAGTTTTATTATTTAATTAATTAAGAATGACCATCAAAGTTGGCATAATTTATAATTAATGCACTGATCCCACATTTACAAAGAAAAGGGTTTGTAATATTGACAGTTGGCACACTGTAGCTACCATAAGTATTAGTATCAAGTTTAAGTACACACATAAGTATCGGTTTTATGTTTATTAAAGTTCCGTTAATGAATTTTGAACTAAGATTTGATAACAATCTACCAAAGATTTATTTATATTTTTATTTGATTATATCTAAAAAAGGTGTATAGTATGTTTATGATTCCTTAATGATTCACAATTATAATCAGTGGATTTAAACAAAATATAAACACCGCAAACTTGACTATATCTGACCTTAAAATTTTTTTTGTCCCATCCACTTCAATATCACTGCACAATTTTTTTGTTTGTTTTTATCTTTTATTTTTTTTTTATAAATTAATAGCAATAATATTTCTAATAGCAAAAAACTACACCAATAATATAAACTTTAAAATTATCACTAACTATAACTAACTGACAAAAGAATTTTTATAAAATAATAGAAATATTTAGAAATATTTAACTTTGTATTTTGTTTTAATACTCAACAAACTTATCGGAGATTCAAAATTTATCTCCCAACATTTTATTCTTATCAAATCAAAGTCAAAAAATATAAATCATTCAAATACCGTTGGATCGATTGATTTAATATAATAATCGATCGATTAATTAATATAAAAAATGCAAAATCTAATTATTGTAGAAATTTAACGTTTTTGCATTATTTTTGTGGCGAAAGAAAGAAAAGGCCGATTGAGATTTTTCTTACGTCACAAATTTCAGTAATATTATTTTGTTCTCACAATTAGTTTCGGGTGGTCAGACATTTTAACAGAGACAGTCATTCCATTATATGTAATAAATATATAATAATATAATTATATAACATATAATGGAACAAATAAACAACAAGAGATGGGTTAAGCAGAACAACAACTTTTATGCAGTAGATTTGGATTTGGCAATTCATTTATTTTGATTTGCTATGTTTATAACAAACATCACCGCAAAACGATATGCCTGGTAGGAATAACACAACAACACTTCATTCACAATTCTTATAAGCTTACACTTTGAATGAAAAACTCAGTTTTGCGTTGAAATTAAACTTGTGGCAACTGTTTGCTTGAGGATTGGATGAAACATGGAAAGTTTTAAGAACTGTCCTCGACATTAAACAGTCTATCAAAGAGGGTCGCAATCCCATCATATGAGTTAGTGTAATGAAGATACCAAGAGGAGCTGTTGCTGCCGTATATCTTAATGAAGGGCTTCAAAATGTTAGGATTGGCTTCTAACCAATATGCTAGGAGCCGATGCCTGACATTTGGTGTTATGCAGCTTAAAATGTGAACGTTTGTAACTCGATTCGATTTAAAAGTCTCAAAAGCTATATCGTAAAAAAAGCAATTTAAAAAGTAAATGACTTACAATCTGCTGCACTCTTGTGCTGATCAGAATCAGCCTCAAATACTAAGGTGCACGCACGTTATGTAATCTGATAAATCTTAGCAAGATAAAGGTTAAAAATTGTTAATAACCTAACCTATCCTGTCTTACTTTATGAGAAGGTTTCAATTTTAAATTAGATGAAGTAAGTTATTAAAATTAAAGGAAGAGCACATGTAGCGAAATAACAGTCATGGAGAAACGTGTGTGATGATGTCTTGTCCCACTAAAATTTGTTTTTCGATCAGCAAATTTTGATACATATTACCAACAAACTCGATTTGACAATTAAATTAGCAGATTTAAATAAAATCAAAAGCGTTGTCATTTTATCAATGTGACAAAACTTCTTTGCACCAAAATCGACAGTACAGTTAATATATTGTCGCGTTTTTCAATCTTCCTTACCTTACCTCAATTCGATAAAAGTAAATCCCAAATCACCTTCTGGGTTTGTTTATTGACTAGTAAGCAAAAACACAAATACACCAATATCGACACAAATTTCACCACATTGCATAAAAAAAGAAAAGGACATCTAGATAGATTGGAAGAAATAAAAATATAGAAACATAAAAACAATAACAACATTTTAAATGATAAAATCAACACTAAAACTATCAAAATATATGAAATAATAATAAAAAACAGCAGCTGAAATAGTATATAAGTAATAGTTTAAGCAAAAATTGTAATAATAATTTGAGAACTGAGAATGACGTAAGTCGAAATCGATATTCAATAAAATAAAAAATCAAATTCAAATTGTTACTATAAGGAAGTTTATATTATTATTAATAAAATAAAAAATTAAACAGTAAAAAGTATATTTTTAAATATTGCATTTTATTTCAAAAGTGACAAAAGCACACAAACAGTGAATAAAATGGAAAACCATAACAATACATAAAGTGATACACCACCAAGTGAAATAGTGAAAATTTATTATTACAGATTAGTCAAATTACAACAAAACAAACTAAATTAACATTTAAACCAATGCTGCAAGAGATGTAGAATAATGCCTACATATATTACCATCAAAGTCAGCAATAGATCCAAAGGCGCACAAATAGCTAAGCAAACAGCAGAAACTACATGGTTAACAAAACAAATTCAAGAACTCTACACAAAAATAAATTACATAACATTAGAACTATACAACCCACAATTAGTAATATCTGAACAATATCATCAGATAAAATATGAAATAATAATGCAATCGGTAAGGCATGAATGGGAAGCACGATAAAAAAGAAAAGTGAAAATATTAAATTGAAATTAAAAGAGTTAAAAGAATCAAAACTAAAAAAAATGGGAACTTATCATAATAACATAATAAATTAATATAGACCGCCACAATATAACAATAGAATAGAAAATTACACTGAAATACAATTTAACAATCCAGAAACTCAACTATTGGAAAAAGGATTGAAATACAGCATACAACCAAACAACACAAGAAAAGAAATAAATGAAAATCTGTTAGAAATAGAAAAATCAATATTGAAAACTAACATTCACCACCAAAATATAATCAGATCAGAAAAATTAATGAAATAACAACAAAAAATAACAATGTAAACAATTCAAAAACCAACAACAAGAAAGAAATAAAAACAATACGCAGTATACAAAACAAGATCAAACAAAACAATGCTACAATAACCAAAGCAGATAAATAATATATTAGTCATCTTGAGAATATATTAGTCATCTTGAAAACTACAGACTACAACAATAAAATAGATGAATACATCGTTAATAACAGCATCGAAAAATTAAGTAAAAATCCAACGTATGAACTCAATGCACAAATAAAAACAATCATCAACAAATCTATCAACATATTAAGTGATAAGACCATGAGGTATAACAAAATGATAAAACCAACAGCACCAAATATAAGAGGATTACCAAATATACACAAACCAGATACACCGATATGACTTTTATTTAATTTCACCACGGCACCAACATACAGAATAGCGAAGTACATAAACAAACTATTAGCGTATCACAAAAAATTTGAAAACAGTCATGCAGTAAAAAATAACACGGAATTAATCAATAGAATAGAACCAATAATAATACCTCACAACGCAAAATTAGCATCGTTTCATATAACCAACATGTATTCTAAGAAGTATTTCAAGTATGTTAAGGATTGTTATCTTGTTAAAAATAAACCTCTACTGATAGTTCGAAGATCCGATTTAATTTATTTAGTTCCAAAATCTTATGGTATCGCCCACTGTTGGGCATACCTTCAGGCCCTTTCGGCCTGCCACGGGTAACCGACTTGATTTAGATCGTCCTGATCGTTTTTTATGCGCAATGCTTTAAAAACAAAATAGCCTTCCATTAAACCACAGTACTAAAACCGAAAAATTGGAAAAACACATATTTCGGGGATTCACGGTGTAGTACATTTTTTTTTTTTTTTTTTATTCAAAGTTAGGCATGTTTAGTGTTAATTATAATAAATTATAAATTAACGTCTCTGAATATCCGAAGATACCATGCCAACTAGGGATAAGAATGGAATGCAAATTAAGATTCTCTGAGAAATTTATGAACGTTAACTTTAAAGCCTTGAGGATTAAATTCATCAGGGAAAACCCAGGAAGGTAAGGCATTCCAAAGATGAGATACTCTGTTGAAAAAGTCACGTTGGAAGGCTACAGCTCTACACCTAATTATTTGAACTGTAAAGGGATACGCTGCTACGTTTGCTCTGGTGTGACGCGAAAGGTTTGCTGATTTAGGTAAAATCGATTTGATCTCTTCAGAAGCTCGTTCATCCATAATATATTTATAAAATATAGTCAAATCAGCAACATTTCTTCTGTGCTGCAAGGAATCAAGACCGTTAGTAAGACTTGGGTTACCAATGAGTTTAATAGCTCTACGCTGTACAGAATCAAGGCAGTTGAGACAACTCAAGTAAGCTCCACCCCATATGTGAGAACAGTATTCCATGCAGGGACGTATAAAAGATTTATAAACTAAAAGAAGTTGTTCGCTATCGAAAAACTTACGACATCGCCCCAAAAATCCTAACTTTTGAACAGCATTCTTAGCCAGATTAAAAATATGAGAATTCCACTTCATATTATTTTCAATCTCAACTCCTAGAAGTCTGACAGACTCATTCTCTAAAAGATTTTTGGGGCCAAACGTTAATGGAAAAGGATTGGGTGTCGTTATCCTAGAAAAATGACAAACCTGTGTTTTGCTTGTATTGAATTCAACACTGTTAGCAATACCCCAATCCATAATTGTTTTAAGATCAGTGTTAAGGGAATCTATCAATTTTGACCTACACTCACTAAGCACTAAGGGTGTATATAATTTAGGTGCTTCGTGAGACGCATGAAGCGTGCTATCATCAGCAAAACTATGTATAGGATGAACCGTTGAGTCCAACAAATCATTAATATAGATAAGAAAAAGAGTTGGTGACAAAGCGGAAAAAAAAAAAAATAAATAAAATAAAAATAATTTTTTTGTCAAAATATGATAAAATAGACTGATAATCTTTTTTCTTTTTAAATATACCAAGTTAAAATTGAATGTTTATAATGTGTACATATTTCAGTTTTTGTTAGTGATCAATAACTTTGCAGGGTAATATAATTCTGCTGAATTTCTCAATTATTCGAGCTCAATTTATTTAAAAAGAAACCTCGAGAAATTCTAAGAATTTTCGATGTTATTATTTGCGTTACCATAAGATAAACGAGACACGAGATAGCAGCCAACTTTTAGTAACGGACAAAGTACTTCGATGCTTGTGCAATTAATGCACAGGCTCCTGAATCTTTATGTTATGAAACACAATTATTTATTGGGTGTATTAAAAATATATTTGTGTTCCGATTCACAAAATTGATTTAAGCTACCTAGCCAGCAAAATATTTTTTAGTAAATGGCAATTGGTTTTTACTTTTGTTTTGTTGTTAACAATTTCTTGTCTAGCAGTCACTTTAGTCACTGTTTCGTCGAACTATTTAGCGATTCTGAGGGTTGTAGATGTCAAAACAAAATGTGTTGAGATAAAACAATAGAACTTTCACTTAAAGAAGACGTACAGTCTTTTCCGCTGTCTTTTATAACTCTCTCAAGTCATATAAGACAAATGCTAGGAACAATATATGTACGACAAAAATATAGTTCTAAAGTTTAGTCTAGCAATCTACCTGGTAGATTACAGTACATGTCCACCTTGGTAAAAAAATGTTTATCGTGTCCCTGGAATGTTGACCTACTTGCGCATTTTCTCTTAAATAATTCGTAAATTTTCTAGACAACGCTACAAAGAAAGATGAAACTCTGATAAAAACACATTTGGCGTCCAACACTCATTATTTTGTAACTAATTAGCGATAAATGTACCATAAAGCTACTAACAATGAAATCGATCCATTTTTATATAAAAAATATAAATAGAAACTGAAAATTAAAATACCCAACACAAAATAAAATTATATTTTTAATTAAATTCTAAAAATGAATAATCAAAATATATATAAATATTTTATCGCCAAATCATCTTCGAAGGGAAGATGAGATAAACCGATTAATTTCTATGAATAAATAAATAGTTTTCTGGATAAGTTTTTTTTTTCTAAAATTTAATCCAATGTATTTAATTTTTTTGTTTTGTAATTTGAATGGAGGCGAGAGATAAAAGAAATAATCTTACTATTATAACAATTGAATAATATAATATGAAAATATGTTTATTTTTTGTGTGGGGGAGATGAGATGTAGATGAACCAAAAAACCATAAAAATATGGTTTTAATTTAAGGTTTCGGTTTTCAATTGACTATAAAGTATAAAATTTATATATTTTTTTTGTCTTCATCTGTATGATTTGATATTTAATCTTAAACAATTTTACAATTTTGGTTTTGTTTGAAATATGTAGCTGGGATGAGTGAAATGAAAAATTTTGATTAGTTTAAAAGTTTGTGTGTTTTTGGTAGATTTTTAATGGACGTATTACTACAGTTTCTTTTGTGGTAATTAACAGATTTCATTTGTTTGTAATTTAATTTTGAAAATTGGTTGGGATAACTCCAGTTAACGACGAAAATAACAACCCTTGTTGAAGTGTCAATATTTTTAGGGAGGAAAACGACACTTCAATCGGTTTTTGTGGTTAATAGCTGGGTTGTTAAAACAAATATCACCAAAAGCTTTTGAATGAGAGTTGCTCCTTAACTGGATATGGGTCATTTCTTTAATAAAAAAAGATTTTAGCTACTATTTCTGATGGTTTAAAAATAATTTGAAACGAATTAATATAAAATAGCTTAACATATTTTCTTTAAAATTTCCAGCATTTATTTGTACTACAAACACCATTGAGATGGCTCGATAAGACTTTGAATTGAAGAAAATATACTTGAAATAATTTCAAGAAATTTATTTTTAGATGTATTGTACATGTGGTCATTTTCCGAAGTATGTATGATAGTTTCGTTTTGAGTAAGATCATAATGAACAATACATTTCCAAGAGGAAAATAATTTTGGATCAATTACAATGACCACGAATGATTTTTAAAGAATGCCTCATATTTAAACTAATCCCACCGCTGTCACCAAGTTTTATGTGAATTTTTTTAATAAACAATTAAACGGTCCAGCTTGCATATTAGTTCTTGCTTTGAAATAAAATATTTTTTTTATTAATTTATCTTTGATTAATATTCTTGATTATAAAAATGGTAAATCCGTGATTATAATTAATGGTATATGTGTGAATTATATCACAGGTCAATTGAGGAATAATCAAATTTAATCCAAACACAGTGGGCCACGGTTTTCTTAAGCTCAGCAACAGTGTGACAATATTATAGAAAATTAAGTTGTGAAAGAGAAGTTTCAATTACTCCTAAATAAAATTGCCGGAAAGAGTCTTTTACAAGGTCTAAATAGATGATCTGCCCTAAACATCTGCATCAAGTTTCAAATGGGGATGAATATACGAGCTATAAATGTTGAGAAAAACAGTTTTGCATCTATTAAGGAGACCATGTTTTTGAAAAGCTTTCTCAATTATTTCCATTTATGAATGAGTTTTGTTCGCCATATTTGTGAATTTCAATCATGTAAGTGATATTTCGTCTTGATCGTAACGAATCAGGGTAGTTAGTAGAATTTAAGTAACCGATCAATTTAATGGTAGTTTTGGTATGGTTTTTTATTAATTGAACAGAATGCATAGTATATTCATTGCTGGTTTAGGATACATCGTTATAAATATGATGATAGTATATCATGATCATTTTAACGTCACTGCTGTTCAGTTATTTATGAAAAAACAATACAGTAAATTTGTTTAAAGAAGCTCTATTGTATTACCTGAATTAATAGTTTGTGTGTCTATTTAATGATTTTTTGGGTATTATGGTTCTATATTTTTTTCGTATAACAAGTTTTTAGTGCTCTTTTATCTGTATTCGAGCTCACAGCTCCCGGATTTACCCTTCCTGTTTATATTCTTTTTGTTGTCTTATGATCCATTGTAAGGTAAAGTGTTAATAGCATTATCTACACTTCCTCATTTTCTTCATTCTTTAAACATGCAAGAACTCATAACTGCACATACTTCAACCTTTGCTTATCTTCTAAATTCGTTCCGTTCAAGTCAACCTGTGCCGGTTATAATTACATTTTTTCATGCAACTATTTTGAGTCAGAATCCAATTGCAAATGGTTGCACAGTTTGTAAACCCTTGAGCCACGGGATGCACAATCACCTAGGGGGTTTTTCAATATTACAGGTTTCTTATACTTCCGACTATTTAAATCGAAAATTGCTGATGTTTCTTATGATTGTTTTCTAATAAATTTAGGACATCACTATGGAAGTTTTTAATAACACGTCCAAAACAATTTTGGAAGCAGTCTACAAAACCGCTTTGTAACGATCGGCCGAATTTCAATATCTGATCAAAATTAAGAATCAAAACCATATTAAAAGTAACTCCAAAAAACCACTTATCATCCCATTTCAGTACAATATATCAAAATGAAAATTAAAATCAATCTCAAAACATCCAAAGAAACTCTATAATTCAATTTACAATTCTATTTGTTCTTTATTTTCATTTTTGATCTACCTCAATAATAGAAGTTGCATCATACATATATCATATCAATAAGAAAATATGAAACTATTATGAAAGTATCCAATGCAAATGAGCTTGCGGTTGTTTAGAATTTATAAAATGCAAAATTGTAACCTTTGATTTTCGTGTTAGTATGTGTAGGAAATTTTTGTGTAGTAATCGAAATAGCGCTTGAATAATTATGGAGCGTAAGAGTGAGCAATGTATACAGAAAAAAAACAACAATGGAAAATTCTCGCTAATAAAAGATCGATTAATTTGTCCGACTATTTCACCAATTCAATTATCATTATCAGTACATTATCACATCAATTATGAAATGATTTGTGTTTTCAATTGTAGAACAGTCATGTTCTATTGTTACTGTACAAGAAAAAAACAAATAAAGTGTTTTATACAAGTGATTTATTTAAAATTATTTTTGTAAAAATTAAACAAATTAAAGAAAACTCATATATATGTTCAGTTATTTATTGTATGAAAATACTTAATGCATAAAACAGGGAAAATTCTATTAAAGAAATTGTGGAGTTACTTGTATCAATATATTTTCAAGTATTTAGATCTAAAAGAAAATTTTTTAATTGTTACTGGATATTTCTGTATTTATTAATCTTATGTTAAGGAAGAATTAATATTTCACATTGTTTTTATTCGTCGATGAAATATCAATTTTTTGGATTTTACTAATCAACCTAGAAATTATTTTGTGACAATTATCAAATTTTGGAGGCACGTTAGATTGAATTTTTTTTATTCATAAATTTTTTTATTTATTATTTTATGCTGTTGTAGAATGCTGGATATAATTTGGTCAAGCCGATTCTTTTTTACTCTGTGTCTGCACCATTATAAAGTATTTTCTGTTCCTCCAACTCACCGAGTGGCTAGTTGAGTAGGAATTTAATTTTGAAAATGTTTGATTGAATGCATTTCATTCATTCTGTATACAATTTTTTGAACTTCAGAGTTTGGCTCGGCAACTCAAATTTATGTAAACATTCCTGCGACACCATCTGTAAAAACAAATTTTTATTTCCTCCTGCGCACAATTATATTAAATAAGAAAAACTGGTCCGATTGATTTATTTTAATGAATCTTAATTTATGTTTTAGTCTTTAACAGATGTCTAAAATTGCCTAAAAGATTCTGTATCCCCTATAAGCATACATGACTTTGACTATTTTTGTTGGAAGCACTACCATTGGAATTTTATTGCACAAAAGTTAATGTTCACAATAAAAATGTTCACCAGTTGATCCACATTAAACTATATTCACACTGTACGAGCTAAAATGGGTGTGAATTCTAAAGGTTAATTTCCTTTAAAAAAATGTTGTTAAAAAATTGATAACCAGGTTATGTGTGTATTACCAGGCCACAACTATCCCTCAATTATCTTTACTTTTGATCTGCATTTCCAAAATACTAATATAACACTAAAAAAATTATTTAAAATTTTCAACATTTAAATTGACAAAAAATATTTGTAAAATTAATTATTTACTGTTTATTTATTATTTAATCCGAAAAAATAGACGGAGGTCACTCATCTTCTTCCAAAATTTAGGTGAATATACAACAAGATTAAAATAAATGAAATTTAATAGTTTACTACAGTGATGACAACGATCTGAAAGCAGAAGGCAAGTGGCAATGAAGGCAGAAGGCAATGTTGGTTTTGGTTTCGACTTGAAAGTAACGAGCTAGGCATGAAGTAAAGACGATATCATTTACTGACAATCATTAAAACAATACCTGTTATCAAGGCAGATGTAACTCTGTTATCGTCCACGTACACTACATCCCAGTAAAATCCTAACAGACTCTAATGAAATAACTCACGAAGACAATATAATAAATTTTAGTTTAGAAAAGCTGTGTAAATTTTTCATGTCGCCGGGACGAAAAGAGTAAAGAGGGGACGAAACAGTAAATTGTGGGATGGTACTGGTAACCAATACCAACAACTTTCAATGCCTATTGTCTTGTCACTTTTAACTTCCTCCACAAAACCTAACTTTAACTTTACTCAGTATCAGTACTCTAGATTAAGAAAACTAAAACCGAATAAGTTATTAGTCATCAGAACAATTTCGCTAAGATCGAAAAAACCCTCTCACTGTCACCCTTACAAGGCCTGTTGGACGGCTTGTCCCGATTTTAATTTATCAAAAAAACTTGCTAAAAAATAAAAACTTATTAATCACAAGGAAAACTTTTTCAGCCGCTGCTTGTGCCCATAGACTAATTGACTTAACACCCAATTTTTTGATCTAAATTTAGTGTAGTCATGGTTTTTTGTACCTGCACTAAGCTCTAAAACATTAAGTCCGCTTGCCACTTCATCTGATGTATCCCATAGCTTTTTATTCACCACTGCATTAACAGTTCTATATAGTAACTGTTTAATAGTAACAATTATCCTATACGACAGTTTAAATAAATGCATTAATTGATTTGTCTGCTAAAGTGCTTCGTTATAAGTTGACCTGCATGTTGAAGACCTTCCAAATATTAAAACTTTTAGCAGGTTGAGATGTGCGTCTTTTGAAATAGTTGCCGTGATAAATAAGATATTAAATAACTGTCACTGAAAGAAATCACCCAAAAAATACGGAATATTGATTTTGAATAATCTAATTTCTCTGGAACAACCTTAACTATAGTTGTTTAAAATTTTATCGTTACAACCAAGTGCGAAATCGTTACCTCGGCTTCTTTTTCAAATACTAGGATTTATTCCACTTATAAATTATTAAATAATTTTTTTCAACTTCTGCTAATACAGAAGCTTATTCCGAATTACATTGGAATATATAAAATTCGATTTCAATAAATTTATCAAAACGTTAATAGACTTTTCATATCTTCAGGATCAATGCTGCGTACAACATTCGATTAATGCTGCCTTTTGGGAAGGACTACTTGTTTTTAATGCACTTGATTTCGTATTGACTATAAACTGTTTTTTTTAACACTGAAAACACAAGCAAAAACGGTTTTCTGATTTATTTGGAAAATATGGTCACATATGCTTACGATATACACAACACAGGTAATTTTTAAACATTAAACTTAACTTAATTTTTATTAGAAAAATTGTCCCTTTCGTTAACTTTTCATTTTTTGCAAACTTCAATTATGTTTAATTTGCCTTATCTCCATCAAAGCGATATATTTAAAAAACAAAACCTCTATAAGTACTAAACCTTTAGAACAACGTTGATTCTTAATGGCTTGATCTTTAAATTTCCGAATAAGTTTCTTTGCTTTGTGGCTACTATTTAACCCGAAGTCCCTGTTTGGGCGCCAAAAGTTTTAAGTGAAAAAATTTCAATAAAATTTGCACAACAAATCATTTTAACTGTCTTCGTTGTCTTTTCTATTGATGCATATGTTTATTTGTAGATTTTAATCATTTTGGCATCATAATTATTCGGCTAGAAGGACCAAAAAATATTGATAAATTTCTTCATGACTTGTAGTATGATCTGTCTGATTGTTTTTGGAATTATCATTTTCATTTAACTATGAACTTATTTCTGAACTAATTAATTTGACTTGTAAATTTCAATTAATTTCATGAAATTATAATATTATAAATTTTAATATAATTTTATATTCGCATGTCAACTTTATTCAGCATTGTTGGATGATCTTACAGACTTTTAGTGATGTATTTCAATGTATTTAATCAGGATAAAATTCTTCTAATATTGCAGATTTGTTAAAACCAGATAAATAAGATCTGCATTTGGGCATTATGTTTCTTAAACATAATCACATTTTCTTTTACTTTTTACAAAGAACAGACATTTTTAAAGGCTTTCTATCGTTCAAGTATGATTTATGTTCTAAGTTCAGTTTTACAAGCAAAAACAAAGAAACAAGCATCCATCAAACCTTAATTTCCATGAAATTGCTTTAGAAATTATCCCTGTAATAAGAATTTAATAGCGTTATATCTAAATAATAGATTGTGAAGAAAATGTTATTAACTTTATTCGATTCAAGACTTCAATTTCTATGAAACAAATTCCCAGAATAATAAATGATAAATTGTCGTCATTTTCCGTTTTTTCCTATTTTTTTTTTTGTAAGAAAAGAAAATCTCGTTTAAAGAAACACATTAAAAAATGATTTTGTTATAAAAACATGTAGAGAAGCAGAGAAAAGCTAAAAAATGAAATAAATTGAATTTGTGTGAGATAGAATTTGCATATTGGAACCATTTTGTTCGATGTAATTCAGGTGAATGAAATCAGCTTCTTGTTCAGGTGTTATATGTCTCCAAATAATTGAGCAGGTTTTTGTTCTTAAAGGAAGCTAGTTTGTCCAGTAATCTAGGTAAATTAGCACATTTTCAAAAATGTTGCTAATTAAAAATAAATATGTTAAAAGTCATAAATTAAAAATAATTCTTTGTTCCAGATTTTACAAAAACTCTTTCAAATCCTTATTAATTTCCAGATGTCAACTTATAATCTAAAAGATTTTTGATTCATGTCCTTATTTTCCAATTAACTTGAAATAATTTTTCCAAAGAAAATATTCATAATAAAACTCGTAAAAATGTAATAAAAATCGTTCAACTGAAGTGATTTTATTTGCAATTAAAATGACTTATTTTTTTTTCTCTTAACAAGAAATGCTTGAATCGAATTACCAAAAATACAGAAAATTTGAATACAAAAAAAAGTTTGCTTTCTTAAGTCGTAACTGCGAATACTGTGTGCGAACGTCTGTTACATCTTTTTTAATATCTCATTAAAGTACATTTTGTATTATTAAAATTTTATTACTAGTTCCCTTCAACGTAGTTTACATACAAATCCTAAATTATAATAATAATAAAATAAGGGGACCCCCCATTATAATAAAAAAATTTGACATTTCAATTTACCACACATACAGAATCAACGAAATCTTACAATTTCTTTGCTTGTCTTTTTTCTTGAAAACAATGAAACAAAGAAACGTTGACATAAAACTACAATATGAGTTGTGAGTATTATACGTATCTTTTGTTTTGTTACTGTTCGTTATGTTCGCCTTGTTTGGGGTGATTTGTTTGATAGTTTTTTGTTATACGAGAGTTATAGTTAGTTTTCTATATTTGTAGAAGAAAATCTAAATAATAGAGGAAAATTTTCATCATAAATACTTAGTTTATTCATTTACTTAATTTTTCCTTAAATTATTTTTTCTTTTATTTTCATTAATAAAATTTTCTTTGTTTTCTTTTCTCGTTACAGAAATAATTGTTTGCTTCTATGCTCACAAGTGCTATGGTAAATAAATTTATGGCGTATCGAGTTGAAAATTAAGTTTTGTTTTGTATGTTTATTGTTTTTTATGAAGTAAGTGCAATGACTTTATGAAACTGAAACAAATAATAAAAAACGGACAGAAGGAGTCTTGTTAGAGGAAGTTGTGAAGCGAAGAGAAAACAAAATTTTGCTTGATAGAAAAGGTGAGTCTTTAAAAAATAATGCTTTCACGATACTATATTACACTAGTTTACAAGAAAAATTTCCTTAAATAAAACCCCACTTTTCTTATGGATTTTGACCTGCTGATCACGAATATCAGTTTTTGTTTTCGCACAATAACATAAAATATGGTGCAGTTTGCACCAAGGTATTCAAGTTTTCAACAAATCCTCCGGCGGCCTCTTTTGGAAAGCTTCTTTGTTTCTTCCTGGTCTAATGATCAAATTTCTAATTCTAATATATAACTAATTATGTTTACCAACAGAAGATGAACAGACGAAGAAGAATAGTCACAAATTTTCTTACCAATATTTTAAAACACGTTTTTATGACTACGATTGGAATCAGTATATGTCTCTTAAGTCTAACTTTGAACTTGTCACGACGAAAAATTACCAGAATAGACTATGCAGATAAGACGCGTGGTGTTACTTCGGTTTTATCAAATATCTCAATTGAAATACTTATGTTGAATCCTAAAGGGTACAAATGCAACAAGAAATCAATGCTAATGCAGTAAATTTATCAGCAGCAAATGAGTTATGACTCGGCAAATGTTCTAAAAGTTAAGAAGCAGAAGTTAAGAATCTAATGTTTACGACAGGTACATTGCATAGTTTATGAACAGCATAGTTTATGAGGTCTTGGAGTCAAATACAGAAAATAAACTGGATAGTATAACAAGTAGCTTCAATACAATGGTCACTTTGGTTCTACAGGTGTTACATTTTTTCCTACATTTCTCTGTAATAATGGAGATCCTTAAGATGGGAAGATTATTTTAGCATCTCTATTCATATCTTCTATATACTAAGCTACTAAATTATACTAATATACTAAATTAAAGACAAGAAGAAATTTGTTACAGCAATTTATACTTGGCAGTATTAAGACATAGCGCAAAGCAGAGTGGTATCTCAAGATAATGAATATATAAGAGGCATATAAGCTCTCAGCAAAATAAAAATGTTAACTAAATGATTAGAGGTTAACTTACCCGTAAAACTATTTTAAAATAGTGCATGCAACTTGCGTTAATTGTGCATGGTACAAAATCTCTTGGTTATCCAAAACGTTTGCCTTGTCACAATTAAATGTGAATGCCGACTTCAAGATGAAGGCCTTGTGGAATGCGTCATCAACAGGCAGACAAAGTAAAATGTTTTTTAAGCATTTCAGATAAAAATTTTAATTTTCTTTTAAGCCCGAAGAGGAAAACTCTCAGCACTATGATCGATGTCCTTACAGGACATGGACATCTAAATAAACACCTTTTTACCATGAGACTCAGAGAAAGTCCTGTGTGTGAGTGTTGTCTTGAAGAAGAGGAAGATTCGGAGCACTTTTTGCGTGTATGGCCAGCCTTTTCTAGTGAGCTAAGATGTTCGGTTCTGAAACTGTGGAGGCTGAAAGGTTTGTGGAATAGTTGTTATGAGACCAAACTTGGGAACGGCGCTATGGACCGTAGAGTCTGCGTGCCAGGACAAGTTCTGCCTCATGCAACCTGTCCAACCCTTTCTAATCTAATCTATTAAATGGTAATAATAATAAACAACAGAATTGGGCAAAAAATGACAACGAGAACGAAGAATAAAAAATTATTTTTACATGGCTGGTTCCGTTTTTTTTATGAATCAATTTGACTTTTGTAATATTAAACTGGAATAATTTTATTTTATTTATATCTAAAATTATGTACGAAACAATTTTTTTTTTGTGAAAGTAATTAAAACAAACGGACACTTTGAATAATTAATTTTAGTGATTAAGAAAAATTCCTTTTTGTGTTTCTTGTTTCATGTCGGTTTACTGAAACGTAAATTTATTTTTTATAATATTAGAAAAATTAATATTTTTATTTTACATTTAATACAAATATTTAAATTTAAATGTGTTAATATGGTTTTCTATATTATTCACTGTTTGTGTGCTTTTGTCACTTTTGAATTAAAATGCAATATTTAAAAATATACTTTTTACTGTTTATTTTTAATTTTATTTTATTAATAATAATATAGACTTCCTTATAGTAACAATTTGATTTAATTTTTTATTTTATAGAATATCGATTTCGACCTACGTCATCCTCAGTTCTTAAACTATTATTACAATTTTTGCTTGAACTATTACTTATATACTATTTCAACTGCTGTTTTTATTATTATGTCATATATTTTGTTAGTTTAAGTGTTGATTTTATCATTTAAAATGTTGTTATTGTTTTTATGTTCAAATATTTCTATTTCTTCCAATCTATCTAGATGTTGTCCTCTTCTTTTTTTATGTAATATGGTTAAATTTGTGTTGATATTGGTGTATTTGTGTTTTTCTATTTTCAAATGTTGGGCATATCTGGTTTTTGGATCGCTTCTGTTAATTTCATTGGTGTGCTCGATAAATCTTTTTTTGAAGGACCTCCCCGTCTGGCCTATATAAAATTTACTGCAGTCGTCACAGGTAAGCTTATAAAAACCTGTGTCTAAGCTTTGGGTTTTTTTAGTTTTTAGGTAGTTTTTTATTTTATTTTTGTTTTTGTAAGCCGCAATATATCCATATTTTTTTAAAGTTTTTTGCATTATTTTGAATGCTGTTTTATTGTATGTTACGCCTACGTATTTTTTACCTGCTAAGTTTTCTTTATTCTTCAACGTTGTTAGGGTTCGCAAATTTTTCTTATTTTTATATTTTCTATTTAATGTGTCAATCATTTCATTTTTATATCCGTTTTTACTGGCTATGTATTTGATGTTGTTTAGCTCGTCTTGATAATTTTCTTGATAATTGTTACTATAAAGAAGTTTATATTATTATTAATAAAATAAAATTAAAAATAAGCAGTAAAAAGTATATTTTTAAATATTGCATTTTAATTTTAATTTATTTAAATTTGTCTGATTTGTTTTGCATTTAATTTATATCATTAAAAACTGGCGCAAAAATGGACGGATCATTTACAAATACAATCAGATACATGCATTTTCAATTTATTACTTCTTCGATCTCTATCTTCATTTGTCGTAGAAGATCGTAGTCCATTTTATTTGAATTTATGACCGAAAGTTCTTTGCACATTTTGTACATATGTTTTAAAAATGTTAAACTAAATGACTTGGCTAAATGACTCAAGCACCTTCGAACTTCAACTAAATTTAAAATATATACTAGAATATTTAAAAAAAAACTTAAAAATTATTAAAAGAAATGTGCATGAAATTTGCAGATACTCGTGCACCAAATTAACTCCACTACTTGTTGTTATTATTGTTCAAAACATTGACATTTCTTTGATAATCCGAATTTGTATTATTAAAAATTGAAAACACATCCGGTGTAGAATGATGAAACATTTACTCTTATTTTGTTTGTTGTATTTTTTTAAAAAATAAAATGGACAATTTCAAATCCACATACTGATCTTTCTTTCTTGTAAACAATCAGAATAGTAATTAAAGCTTTTAATTTTGTCTTATCTTAATTTTTTGTATCGGTTTTTTAAATTTTTTATGTGCTAAAATTATTTACAAGTTTAAATTTTTTCACAACCTATTAATCAATAATATTAATTTAGAAGATCAAACCCATACATTAACTCCTTAATAATTCTACTCAATTTTTTTTTAAATAAAATTATTTGATAATCTTCAATCGTACAGGGTACTTTTTGTTTGATTAGCTAAAATTTTCTATCTCTGTTTCTTTTTTATATACATTGGTTCTTTTTACGCCTAATAATAATTCAGAATGTTCCTCACATGATCTCAAAATACGGATCCAGTTGAATGAAAAAACAACATAATTATATTTTTCTCTATCAAAAAACATCTCTCCTAGTGCTATTTTTTAATCAAAGACTACCATTTCACATTTAATAAGTTTTGAAAACCGTAAACCAAATTTATATTGGATATTTTGATGAAAACTTTAAATTCTCTCTTTGATATGATATTTGTATGACCTAATTTGAGGTAGATAAAAAAAATTAAATAAAGCATGAGTAAGCTTGTACATTGAATTACGGAGTTTCTTTGGATGTGTTGTGTTTTTATTTTTTTTTTATTTTGATATAGAGCATAAATTGAAAAAGGATAGTAAATTGATTATAGCTGATTGAATTATACAAATTGTCAGTTTGGTATATATATGGTTTGGTTAAGTTTCTGGTCAAATTTTTGTTGTTCTCCTTATCAATTACCATGTTGTATATAATTTTTGGAGAGTAAAAGTATGAGAAAGTTTGAATTACAATTATTATTCCAAAATTCTATGTTAGCGTCAAAAAGATAGTTTTCAAATTGAAACTTCAACATATTCACAACTAAACCGATAGTGCGATTTCAACGTTATTTTAATTTTAAAATTATTTTAGGGGAATTTTTCTTTTCAGGTGCTCCTACCAAAAGCGCTACAGATTTTACTACAAATTTTAATAAAGGCCCAGACGTTGCACCATGTTTTTTATACGTTTTTAGAGTTGCTGTATCAGAAGCTGAGGACCAGTTCCATCACCTCAGAACTTGCATCTTATTTCGCCTATGATTTATTATTTATATTTTACAATGAAACAGATGGGCTATGATTTACCCCCTTGGTTATGGGGTTATAGGGTTATAAAGGTCTGGGTTTATAGGTTTATTGAGATATCATTGAGTTAAATTTTCATTTAATTTAGTTATTTGAATATAGCGTTTGAGGCTTGAGTCATATGGTTTTATGTTTAATTGTTCAGAATATCATGTTTTTGGAAGTTATAAAAAATGAGGTGATGAAAGTAAATAGACCTCGGCTTTGAATTCAGCGACCAAAAAATCGTATAATAAACAAGGTCTGACCTCTGGGTCTGAATATCAGTTTTTTTTGTTTGGCCACGATCTTTTTAACCCAATGAAATTCTCTAAAATGTACTGTCATCATTCAAATTGGGAAACCACATTTTTATTAAACAAATAATAGGGAGAATAGTAAACAATTTACCTATCTGGTAAATTATGAGAAATATTTAATTATTTTTACAGAAATACGAATTAATAGAATTATAAATTAATAAAAGTTTTAAAATAATATTTAATGACTAATCCTTTTTTTTCCTGCAAATTAATTTTCATGGTGAAGATTGTATCTACCATATATAAAATTTTTTTGGTTGTTTGTTTATTTTTAATTTTTGATAATATCAATTTTGTTTGATGGATGAATTCATTGTAGGTCAGAATAAATAAAAACAATTCACGTATAAAATATAAAAAAATATAATGAAATCAAAAATTACAAAAAAATTTCTAAAATTTCTAAAATTTCGGTGATAAATTCTCATAATGTTTTGAAAAATTCTTCAAGCAAGTGGCATTGATAATATAACCGTCCTTGGAAAATTACCACTGATAATTTCAAAAAAATTATTTTAAATTATTATCGGCGGTGGGAAATGTTGTGTTTTCTATGAAGTGCCGTGTAAATTTTTTGACATATGCTCTCTTATCCCTTATCTGTAGCACCGTTCTGGCAAAGACCAGAACAAAAAAACCTCTTTCTAAGAAATCTATTTAGTCCTTTTGTTTCGAATATTAAAGTTGTTGAATGGATGCAGGATGGCGTTATTGAAAGTGTGAACAAAATACTGTCAACGATGTTATGATTTATGATATATAAATAAATATCAGTGGATTTTTTGGATTACTTTGTTGGCAGCTTCTGGAAAATTAACATCAAACCACAATATGGTACATAAAATTATTCTCATAATAATAAATACTTAATTGTCTCAGAAAATGTCCACCGCATGTGTGATACAATGCGGTTTTGTAATATGACACCCCCAGATTTGATAATTACTGTGGTTTTTTAACTCTTGTAAGTAAATAAATTAAAACAACACAAATCAAGCATGAGCTATTCGTTTTGAATGCAAACGGTTTTTAAATATATGCACAATTCCATATTACGAGCTTTGAATCAACTTACAAAATTTACATAAACTTGAATACAGCAATCAACAAGAAAATGAAAAATAGTAAAATGCATCAAAACTGTATCAAAGCATATAACTTTACCTCATTTAAATAAAAACCTCATAACAATCACCACAAGTGCTATACATTTCATGTCTAATTGGGTTGAAAAATAAAATTATAAAATCTAATCGACAAATTAGTATAAAAATTAACTTTTACTGATCAAAAATTAATTAAATTTTATAATTAAAATTACAAAAAGTAAAGCAAAAATATCGAAACAACTAAAATAAATTAAAAATCAAAAGTTAATCGAAAAATTCTGTTAGGAAAAACAGAAACCTGAAAAATTGTTATCATTAAAGTAATCTGGCTTACTTTAAAGTGTTTAGAAATGCATTTTGATTTTATGGTTTTTCCGTTCGATAAATAAACTGAAAAAATATTGAAGGAAAAACCAGTTTACATTATTTATTGTTGAGTTTTTCTTATCTATTGTCGCATACTCAATCACATACTTAACTCTTTCCCCCTATTAAAACATAAGAATAAATTCGCACCAATTTTCTAATCTTCTTTTACGAGTAACTTCTTATTCCGGTCTTGATAATTTAATTTTAATTTTCTAATTCGTTTCTTCTTCCTCAAAATTCCATCCTCCTTTTTAACAATAATTAAATAAAAATTATGGAAAAAACTCACAAATATTACATAAAATTGGTGTATTTTATAAACATAAAAAAAGCATAAAATTAAAATTATATTTTAATTAAAATCTTTTTTAACACCATAAAATTATAATCCACCCAAAACTCAACACCCCAACCCTAAACACCAAAGAAAAACTCTTTTTTTTAATTTTCTTATCATCCTTTAAGTTTTCCCTTGATAAGATTATATTTTTTAAAAAAAAGTTGAAATCTTTTTTTATTTTTTTGTTGATTAAAACATTTTTTTATTTAATTTATTTTATTTAATAAAAAATATATAAATATATATTATATAAAATATAGAGAAAAAAATTGAAAATTATCGTTTTCATCAGATTTCTCAATTTTCTTTTTAATCAAAAATACAAAGACATAAGTTTTGGAAAAGTAAATTGATTTTATTTCTTTATATTTTCCTAATCTTCTTTTTGTTAGATTCTGATTAAAAAAAATATATTTTCTTTATATATTTGATTTGCTAACGCATGTCGAATTTTTTGGGTTGTTGTTGTTATAGTCGGATGCTTGGGTATTTGAAACCCCTTTTTTAGCCTACAAAATGAAAATATGAAATTTTTGAAATCCGTTCTTTTTTTGGAGTGTTAAATTAATAAAAATAAAAACTATTGAAAGGATAATCGAAGAATTTCTGGAAACATATTAAACGATTTTGTAATGATTAAAAGGAAATAAAATAAAATTCTGCTGAAATAGTAAGTTGGCAGCTTTTTCTAGCTTTTAGTATTTGGGGAAAAATAAAAGATCCAGATGAAAAAAGTTGAGAGTCAAGAAAAAAATTCTTTGGCATCTAAAACATAATTTAATGTTTGTTGAGAAATAGGGTGACCCAAAATTATGACATTGGTGTTATTGACTGATGATAAATCAAAAACAACTCGTTTGACGTTTGATTAGTAGTTACTCGTTCGCATTATTTTTTTGTGCAACATTTTCTATTTCCATTTCAAATTAGAAAATAATGAAAATAAAAATGTTCTTCCGTTAAGAAAAACAAAATTTAAAGACATCTAAAATAACAGTGTAAATGCGTTTAACCGTATTTAAATGAGATTATTTATTGCTACTCACTGCTCACAGGAAAAAATTTTTATTAATTTTCGTCAGTTAAATTTTCTGTATGACTTTTTTATCGAGTACAGAGCATCATCTTCAATTTTTTTAAATTGATACAAAATTTTTATGCTCCTTTTTTTAATTTTAAATATCTCAACACAGTCCTCTCCTTTTTGATGGACATTCGAAACAAGACGCTGATAAAATAAGAAATTCCTTTTCCGATTTTGTTGAAGCATTAGTAAATGCTAGTATAATAAAAAAAAAATAAATATTTCAATTTTTTTATTTTTCATTAGTTTTGACACAGGGTGGCTTGAAATTTGTTAAGAAAATTAGTGATAAGCAAAGATTAAAGTTAAATTGTACTCGAACGGGATAACCGATTTTGATATTTTTATTTTGTTTGAAAGGTATTTGAGGCTTTATAAACATATTATATTGACAAAAAATAATATATTTTTAAACGATTTCTTTAATCTTAATTTTTCAAATATGGCGGTTTCAAATATTACCTTTTTTCTAACATTTTTTTTATATTAAATTTTTTTTATTACCCACTAGAAATGAATGTATTCAAATGAAAAGAATGAAAAATTGCTTGAAAAAGCGAAAGATCCGTAACAAAAGTTTTATCTCAATTCCGGTCGGTCCAGAAATCGAACCGGCGTCCTTCTGATCAGAGTTTACGAATAACCATTTAACCAACTCGACCAGCGAGGTGATAAAAATTTGTTTTTGAACGATCAACAAGAAAATACAAGATTACCACAACAGCTGTTTGAATAAAGACGCCTGTTGGAACTGTGAAAATGCAGGGCACATGTTTAAAAATTATCCGATTAGCTTGCAAAAGAAATTTTGTTTGGCTGTGGTAGAACTGGAAACTTTAACGTTTCGAAATTTCAACGTGAGCAATGCTCAAGGTGCTCTCCAATTTTTCCGGGAAAGTTCTCACGAGAGGTTGGAGTGACTGGAAACTTTTACCTATGAAAACCAATGCTTCCCAAGGGGCCGATCGTTTCTGCATCCAACACGAATCCAGAACTGAAGAAAATCATCTACAAAAATCAACTCTAACACATATCCAATTTTCTTCCAATATAAATGCTGAACATCTGTAACTTAACAACAACATTTCTAAGCCCTTGTTCTTTAATCTATAATCAACAATCGAAAATCAAACCTGATAAACTCAGATTTTTGCGATGCTTAAAATACTTCCAGCATCGACGGCATCTTAAAAAAATATTAGTGAAACAATTATTGATGTCACCAAAACATCAAAGTATCAAACAATTATTGTTTGATATCTGACCCTTACGATCAACATCTTTATGCACACATTCAGATTTGTGGTGAAAGACTTCGCGGAAGTTTGGACAGTGGGGCCTCAATAAGTGTTCTAGAAGCTGACTACGAAAATTTATTAACAGATCCCCATGTTCAATTAAGGATATTTTGAAATTTTTTCCCAAACCAATGCTACGAAAAAATTTTCAGCTAAGTTGGTCCCTAAATTTATAAAAGGAAAATTCCTAGGTTGGTTGGCAACGTAGCATACCAGGTGACTGATGAAGCTGGAAGGACGCTTTGCATCTTTTATGCCAAAGACGTAAAATCTTAGTAACAGGTGGCGATTTTTCAAATAAACGTCAAAACCGTTTTAGAGACATCTTCAGGGTGTGGGACGTTCCCACGATTTGTAGTGGCGAAATCCTTCTCTTTTTTTCGACACAATAGATTGAAATTTGAACCTTTCCAATAATTAATCAACTTAAACTTTATTCGAAACAATTTTCTAGATTATTCTACATTCCTAAATCTAAATTCTTTTCTTCAAAGTTCCATATATTTAATTTATTGAATTTGCTGCTAGTAGGATCCAAGCGAGGGAAAGAATGCCTTATCATGCCTTGATAAATGGAGATAACCTTGACATAATGGTTCATGTATTATAATTTATTTGCCTCAATTATGCGTAATTAATGGATTATAATTACATTTAATGTAAAACAGCATTTTTCGCTTACGTTTGATAATACCTGTAATTTTTAAGTACATTTTCTAAATCATATTTAATACCAAGCCTGATGTGATGATATGATTGGCTACTCATTACATGATTTGATTAATTAAACGGGCGGGTGAAAAATTACGATGTATTGTGACGAAGAAAAAGGAAAGAATTTCTTTTTTGCCTCCACAAGGAGAAGATCATTGATGAGGTATAAAACACTTAAGATCCTGAATTTTAGCTAGAGTTTTCCTAGTTAATATTTTAATTTTCATAAGGGTTTGCACCTTAATGTTGACCAACATTTTAATTTTTTCGCCGAGCTATCTTTGTTTCATTTTTTTCGCCGAGCAAAATTATCATAAAAATGAAAAATTAAAGGGTCAATACACCTGCAAGCATGCTTGATAAGCACACCTATCAGACATGCTGCTATAGCTGCTAGAATGCTTGTAGAGTGGATGGATATAAATTAGATTATTAGTATATTTTAATGTAAAAGCTACTCCAGGGAAAAAAAAAGTTTCTAGTCACTTATTTAGAAAGTACGTGCATCGTGCAAATATCACCAAACTAAACATTTTTTTATTACACTCACTTATTTGTGTTACACAGCACGTTACAATTAATCTGTGAGGTAACATTCAGACATAAACTTCACATATTTATGAATTTATATTTCTTTTTTCTTTATTTTCACAATTAATAAACTTTTCATTAAAATCATAAACAATTTCTTATAAAAAACATTTCGTCAACCAATAAAAAACAAATAATCACTAAAATAAACCGAAAATACACTGCCAAAAATACTCATAAGCCGGTTTTTTGCTGGGCAATTATTAATTTAGATTCCAGATTTAAGTTTTTGTTGTTGATGTAGAATTAGTTCGGGTATTGTGTGAATCGCTTAATGGTTTTCTGTAATTAGGGAAAAGGATCAGTATCCTCCGAAAATGGATTTATGATAGTAGTGAGAGATTTGTGAGGAGTTATAATGTATTGTAATGTAGAATCGGTACCTTGCGACTCTGATTTACGTTTTACTTTTTAACAACATTTCGAATGAAAACCTGGATTTTAAGGTACGAGAGATGGTAGATATATCTCTTCATTTAGTTATATTTATATCACTCATAAATCGATCAAGCTAGTTCTAAGCTCAGCTAGAAAGACAGTTCTTTAAATTTAGCTTATAATCTCATCTTCCTTTTGGAAGACTAGGTTGCACTCTTAAACGTTACAGTGGCACCCAACGTGGGGTCTCAAATACACGACCCAGGGATAAGGAGCAAATCTGATACTCGAAATCTTGGGACAAAGAAAGTACAACAAATGTTTGACCCAAAAGTGGAGTGCCCCGAAATAGCCGTCGTCACAAACATACATCCCGAACGAACTTTTAAATGGAATTATAAAAATTTGAGGAGTTATAGAATATTGTTTTAAAACAACTCAAATTCGTTTTAGAACATTTTCTCAATATTTGCCAATATACATGTTTGACAAATTTTAAAAACGAAAATTGGACCTATTACAAAGAAAATTATTATGGGAGGCAAAATTCAATGTTTTAATTTTATTTAGAAATTGTTACATATAATAAAATGAAATTAATATAAAAAATTGAATTAATACCCAAAAAAAAAAACGACACAAAGAAACAAATCGGGAATTTAGGCAAGAAACCTGAAATTTTTATAAAAATTTAGGTCAATATATCAGAAATTATTCTTTTAAGCGACAACTGACAACCGACACCCACCCGTAATGAATGGATTATAGTACTGTTGTTTAGCTTTATCATCGTTCGAGATGGTAAACCTAAAAACAAAGTTTAATACAAAAGTAAACTTAATCTGGTAAATAGAACGCACATATTAACAAAGCTTAATTATATGTTTTTCCAATTGTATGATGCTGTTATTAAAAAGTCAGCTTTTACTCAAACATTGATTTTCAAATAAAACTCTGAAGACTTAAATATTAATTCCGTTTTATTTCAAGTTTATTCTGAACATTGTTATTAGTAACAATTCCTCTGATTTTATATAATAATTTTAACTATTACATACCTTTTACATACCCTGTACATACCTTTTACATAACATAATAAAAACACAAGTCAATACCAACCGTTCTGTAAGTCCGTCACCCATGTTTCGTCCCTTGCAAAATTTTAAAATGTGTCTCCACTAGTCAAAAACACAAGCCAACAGATCAAAAAATCTATAATTCTTTTTTGTTTAACTTTTAACAAAAAGGAAAAGAAAGTCGATCCTGTAATGGATCTTTAATAATAATTTATAGTCTGAAATCAACGTAAGTGTAGGACGACAAATCGAATTACATTTAGAAAAATTTATTCTGATCATTGCAGGACTGGTTGATAAGAAAAGACCCATTTGTTAAGCAAACAGAAACGGTCAAGATATCTCTTTCTCTTGTAAGCTGAAGTACACAGTGAAAATATCACTATCGAGAGATTAGATGTTGCATTTTTTGTTGTTTTCGGTTGGCGGTTTGAATGCCAGACGGCATAATTTGTATTAATCCGCCTAATTAAATTAATTCCTCAACAGACTGTGCACATACAAAATGAATACTGAGGAAAGTTAAGAATAACAAATTTGACAACCATGTGTTAAGAAAATTTGCCTAACTGGGAACCTGAATACAGGTACAAGATCACAAAACCAACCAAGCTCAGTACATGGTGATAACGTCAACATAGAATTTCTCTGTCGAGCAAAGATATTTCATGCAACTCAAGGCTCAGAAAAGGGTTTAACCACGGATTAATATACCATCGGCTACTATTTTGAATCGTAGTGTGAAAGTATGATTTGATTGTAGATAGAAGTTTTTACTGGTCAACGATCAGCTGACTTATATCAATTTGTTGAAAAAATATAATAGTTGTAATGTTATTGCTATCCTTTCCTGAAAAAGAAATAGGTTCAACCTGTTTAGGGACTAAACAGTTTGGGTTTGATGTTAAGCTGTCACAGAACTGCCAGGTTTTCGTTAAAAAAATAGAATATTCTCAAAAAAAATTTGTTTTAAAAAAACAAAATGTTTCCCAAATATCGAGTTGGTAAAAGCCGGTGCTTGGATTTGTCAGATCGAGGATCAAATAACTCTTTTCAAACTGATGAAGAAAAGTTCGTTAGATTGCTCCCTACATCTGCCATCTATTCAAAAACTGGTAAAGCTGCAAACTAAGATTAAATTTGTGGTCTGAGACAATTACAGAGATTCTGAACCTTATTTCTCAAATAGAAGTTTTCGGGGCAGTGTTCTTCAGCCACGTTTTTGTGTAGGAAATATCGCAAATAAAACGAAGCAAAAGTGTAGCATAGATAGATCATGTATTTTGTTATATTTGATCAAATCTCTATTTGAAGAATAACGTGTTCTAGACCGAGATGTCTAAAATTAGTCAAATTTTTTAATGAAGCGCTGCTCCGTTGGATACCAACGAAGTTGCATAGCAGGTCGCGTACCTAGCGAGGTTTATTTATAGCCCCTTGATTAGCTTCAATTATTGGGATCGAACAAAAAATCCTGCTACTTCAGCACAAATAATCGTAATGTACGCGAAATACATGATATACACGGAAATGACAAAAAAAGCAAGTGAAAGAATGAGACTCTGGCGACCCTCTAGGCAAAAGAACCGCGATTAGCCCGTCCAACCCCACATCTACTCATATACTCTCACACTCTCATGCACACTATCACTCATATCCACATCCATGCTCACATTCATACACACTTAAAACAATCCAATATCATTGAATGACGTTCAACGACATTTATGTTACTTATTTTTGATGATTTATAAGCCGCCTATAAATTCCAAAAAAAAATATTTGTTTTTTTCTCTTTTTTGGTAGTAATTATTATTTTATGATTATTTACGTCATCGGTATTTAGAAAAAAAATAGCATTTTATTAGTATATTTCAGGGTATTTGTTTTAACTACAATATCATTTCAAGTTGATGATGTAAAGTGTTCACAACATGTATTCAACCATCGTTCACTTCATTTTCTTTCCTTACTACTCTGATATTTTCAATTTTATTATTTAAAACAATTTCAGTTAACAATAAATTTGTATCATAATCTTCGTTATAATTTAATTTTGTTAAAATTTCTTTTAATTTATTTTTATCATAGGTTTGTACCCCAATTTTATGGGAAAAAAAATATTCTGCGTTAATTTATTCGTTAAAGTATATAATTCATTATAATTATTATCATTATAAAAATAAACGTATACTAATCCATTCAACTGAAAGTGAGTCAGTTTTATTAAATATAATATACAGTTTTTTGTTGATATGATTAATATGTTATTATTTACAATAAATATAATTTGAATATCCCCAAATTAATTAGTCCATAAACCTATCAATGATGTAGTCGAATTGAACATTATTATAAAATTATCGGTAATAGCTAGAAGGAATGGGTCATTATAAGAAAACAAATTTGAAAATTGCATTGCTTTTATATGTGAATTATGGTCGAATGAATCTCTCAAATGATTTAAATTAGTTGTATTATTGCAATTACTACTACAGCTACTACCGCTACAATTATTTGCTATAGTATTAATAGTGGGTGTAGCAGATGATGAAGTTTCAGTCTTAATTCAAGTTATTTCCTGTAATACTACGTAGGTTGATTTTAGATTTAAGAGAATATTCTTTAATTTGATGAGTTTGTAATCCATTACCTACTACTATTACCATCAATCCACTATTTACGCAAAGTCGAATCTCAACATCGCTTATGAATAACCACCTTTCTTTTAAAAAAAATTAAATTCAATTATAATATCAGAATCTACATATAGCGGCAGATCTTGATTTGATGTGATTGAAATAATCGAAATAAAAAACAGGTTTGACGTCTAAAATAAAAAAAAATGGAGGTAGTCCTTCCTACCTAGGATAACCGTAAACATCATTGTTGCATGGAATGAAACTCATTCAATCTAGCATATTCTCCTCCGGCCGATACGCGCATGCACCACATGTTCTCACACAGGCCCTTCCTCGTCCACACATATACACACTCGCACTCATACACCCGCATGCACATCCATACTCAGGTATAGATAAATAAAAAAAAATACTGAAAAATGACTCACCACATGTCTGATAACCGGTCCCCCTCTTCCAGCCTCCACTCTTAGTCCTGCATAATATAGTGTACTGATACCAATTCAGCTTTCACAACACACCTGTACAGAAGACGGTGTATGGCTCGGTTGTCTTTCCTTTTTTCTCGTTCATTTTCCAAATTTGCCGGATGGCCCCCTTTATTTTTGGTTCGATTTCGACCAAGGCAACAAGCCTCTAGTTTCCCTTTTCTCTTTTTGATTTGCCAACCACTATATAACAATTTTCCACTCAACCTTAAGCGGTGTTACTGTTGGGTTGATATGTTGTAAGAAATTGCACACCAATTTAAATTCATAGAATTTTTTTTTATTTTTTTTTTTTAATTTATTGAAAATTAACACGTAACAGGTAATTTTTTTTCTCTTATTTTTTAAATATAATAACTCAAGCAAATAACCCCTTTAGTTACACTTTCAGTTTATATTAAATTAACAATCAATTAAATTTGCTTCCGTATTTAATAATCAAGCTACTTATCATAGTTCTACTTTCATAAAGGTTATATCATCTTAATTCTTATTTTTTTTTTGTTTTATTTATCACCCACACCCACAACATATACTAATAGTTAACACTAAATAGCTAACTAAAAAAAACTCAAGCCAATATCCAATTGAGTTACAAGAAAAAAGTTTATATCACTTTTACTACCAATTGAATTTGCTTCCTTGTTTGTTAATCGAGCTAATTAACCTTTACCTAAATTCACCAAGGTGTTCTCCGTAATCAACGTTAGCATTAAACTTATGATTAGAGATTTCTAGTAGAACCGATTTTAAGCATGCCAATTTGACTAGTTATCACTCAATATATACCGAGAAAAGTTTTTCGGTGGATTCTAGTTGAAATTTCTTTAACAATTTACGCAACAAAGAAAATTGCACCATGGAAGACTTATTGTACTAACACAATTGATTTAAAACACTTTGGCTTGGTATCACAAGATAACTTAACATTTATCACAAATTAAATTAACACTAATCATCAAATAAATTAACATTAATCTCAAAGAAACAATTTATTTAAACTAAACAAATATGTTTGTGACTTTTTTAATATTTTTAATTTTGTTCCACGATGGAGATGTCATAAAACAACTGAACAGCTGTTGTTTAAAAATGAAACAACATAATCGACTCCGAGTCACAATAGAATAATAAAAATATAAGAGAGTTAACATGGGTAGTACATTTAGATTTGTTTTTAAATTGACTTGCACGGCACAATCATATAGAATTTTTTTCTTCTTTTAATTTAAACTGGTGGTACAAACATATAAAATTTTTGTAAATTTTTCTAAAGTAATAAAAGAAAGTGCACTAATTGAACTAAGTACCTTACGAATTCAAGCCAATTATAAATTTTCATTACTAAGTTAACAAAGAAAAACGTGAATTCAAAAGCGATTCCACCAATTTTGATGTTCACTAGACAATTTTCAAAATACAAAAAGAGACCGAAGCTAGCTATCGCGTTCTATTTATAATCAGTTAACGCCGTTTCTTTGTTTATTCCCCAATAACGAATCGATAAAGTAGTTTCTTGGGCAATTCTATTTTTGTTTTATCGTTAGTTGGGACACCCAGTAAGAAATACGGATTGCTAGTTTGTAATAGAAATGGGAAAAGATTTAAAAGAAACAATTGTACGAATTGTACATGTAAATAGCGCGGTCATGGATTAATGATATTACCCAGCCGTTTTTCTGACAGTTGTATAGCAATTAACGAGTACAGACTAAACATAGGAAATTAAATTGACAAATATTGTTAATTGATAGACGATTATAGGAAATCTGTGTAGAAATAGCGGAACTATGATTACTATTTAGAAAAAGGAAATTACGTTGGAGAACTATTACACAACTATACTTAGAATGATAAATTTTTGTTGCGAAACCATAGTAAATGATGACAATGGATTGAGTACAAGAAACTATTTAAAAAAAATTGAAGACAACTATGAAAAACAAATATGAGGATTTATGTTAAGGCAAACTTCGTGTGAGCGGGACAGTGGTTCGAATTATAATAATGCCGTTTGAATTGTCCGTCATAACAATTTACAAGCAGGCATGTTTTCATTTTCTTGAGATATTTAATTTTAGAGATATATAGTCCGACTAAAAATTCTAATTTTTTATCATTTTTCCGATCACAGTGGTAAAAATTTTTGAATAATAAAAATTGTACGAAAGAATGGTGAAAGAATTTTAGTCGGACTAAATACCTTTAAAATTGAATATCTCGAAAGAAAACGAAAGTACGCCTCTTTGTAAATTTTACATATTTTAAAGTAATAATAGAACAATTTTCAGAAAATGAAAAAGCTAAAATGCAATTCATTTTTGACCCTAGCGCCATTTTTAAAAAAGATTTTTTAATTTTTCAATTTTAAAATTAATTAAAAAAATTCAAATAATTTTTTTTCTCAAGATTAATTAATCACCTACCAAACAAAAAATGTTTGATGAAATCGGTGTAGTCATTCTTGAGAAATGTAATTTCAAAATTACATAGGATTTGCAACATTTACATTTTTAATACATGTTTCGGTGCCCTTATGCTCAAACTATGCACTCTAAAAAAATTGTAAAATAAGTTGTATATTTTATTTTGTCCATACTAATGATATGCCAAGTTTCAAGAAAATCAAAAGTGATCAAATTAAAATTTCGACTTTTCACCTGTGTAGATCACGTTTTCTATCAGTTAAACTAACTATAACTGATTTGAATGAAGAAATCACAACAAACACTAGTTTTGAATATATAGTTTTAATCACAATATTGTGAATATGGATAATATTATAAGTTACGTATGACTTCAAACTGGTTTAGAATTATATACAATACTGTGGGTTGGGTCATATGAAATATGTTTATTTGCAAAACCGTTAATATAATTATCCACAGTTATGGATTATTTAAGTGAAATTCGAACTGTTTATTGGACTTAAATATTTTATCGCTCACTGTGAAAGACACAGTATTGTATTTTTTAATGAACTAATCCATCAAAACACAAAACTTTTGTTAAAAATAAGTCCCAAAAAATCAATCATTAAACTCATCGTCTTCTCGTTAAAACTTTTCTACGATATTATGTTTCATTGTTAAAATGTTTCCAACATCATTATTACTATTCCGTCTTTCAATCTTATTAAATAAAAATTACAACATAAACAATTCTAACTAAAAACCAATTCAGAAAACGATCGTGTAAAACACAATTTCATAAACACCCATATCCTTTATTATTTTCAACTACATAGTTCCAAATTTACTCCAATTTCCAATAACGAAAAAAAAACATAAAATCCTTAAATCCATATTTCAACTATCCACATCTCATAAGTCAACGATAAAATTAACTTCTTTTGCTATAACATGAACACAACAAAATAATATACACGATATAAAAACGGAACTAAAACTAAGTGACAAAGTTAAAAAATAATTTTTTTTTCTCATTTTGCACAAAATAAAACACTTGACAATTTTTCTAAAACGACAAACCGAGAAAACAGCAACAACAACGTTCAATTCTCTGCACTCTCAACTACTATACACTACAACAACTCACCAACAACAAATGAAAAAAAAAATCGAAAAGAAAATTGAAAGACAACAAAAATTGTTTCTATCATTTTTTGCATTATAATTTGCAATAAATGCTACAAAATTGGACAGACAAACATTACAAAAACCCGGGCATTTCAATAAATCAGTCCTTTTGTTTTAATTCAACCTGTGTTGTATGGATTACATTTTATTATTACTATAAAGAAAATAAATTTTTCCACTTCCGATTTTTATTTTATATTAAAAAGAATAAATAATTTTAATTTTTGTTTTATTTTCACTTTTCCAAAGACATTTTTTTTTCTTTTTTTTTGTTCCTGTTTCTAAAGACATATTATTTTTTATTCATAGGTACTAATGTGTATATGGCTCGTTCGTTTATTGTATGTGCATGTATGAGGATGAGTTGTTTGGAAGGTGTACACTATACAGGTATGGCGATGAGGTAGCTAGGCTGAATGGTTAAATACAAAAAGAAACAACGAGAACATAAGTTGAAATATGTTTTTTTCTGTAAACATATGAAAGATACTCGTACGAGGATGTATGTGCTCGAACGTAAAGGAATAAAAATATCGTTAAAAATTAACAAGCTTTATTAAAAGCGTATTATAAATAATAATAAGTGTAGACAATAGTGAGTAGACAGACATAGTTCTTGTAATGATAAGAGTTTCAGTACTGTATTAAGGGTATTAATAAAATTATTTTGCGTTAAATGAGAAAAATTACAACAAATAAAAATCAGTTTACGTATAAAAATTGTGATTATAAAAAATCAGTTACATTAACATACTTTTACACGTTTAAGCATAACATTCAAATTGTGGGGCTATTAAGGTTTTGTTTTTTAATGAAAAGCTATTGGTGAGAGTCAGATATGTTTTCACGAAATATAGATTATGTCGTAAATTATACATTCTATAATATAGGCCAGAAATTTGAGGTGAATATAAAACATACCTTTTTACAAAAATTAACGGTCGGGATACCAAAAATAGCTAGTGTTGCTTTCATTCATTTTTTAGTGCTGGGATGCAGGACCTATAAGCAGATAATTTTTTGCCGGTTCAAATATTTTATCATAGCAAGGGCTCTTCTTGAGTATTCCTTAAACATGTATTTTAGAACTTTTTAACACACAGTTTTCAAATTAATGGAAAAATTTTACAAGTGTTTGGAACGATAGAAAAATTAGCAATTTAATAAAAATGTAAGTCATGTTTCAAATATTCATATTTGACCAAGTGTCAACCATTGATTTCACATTTATTGGAAACAATCACTAATGACTATACAATCATGACTTAGGATGTTAATTAGAATAGAAAGTTTCCCATTCTATGAATTCCCACAAAGTATTGTCTAGAAATTTAATGCGAAAAATCCCATATAATGTAAAAATATTTACATAATATAAAGTCTAATGACAGTGGAAAAATTCAACTTAAGTAAAAAAAATAAGTGATGAAGAAGTTTCAACTTCGTAATTGTCATCGCCTTAACGGCGTAATCGATAGCGTGTCTGCCTCAGGATTCGAGCAAGGCACTAACGAGGAAGGTTCGAATTCATCCGAAACACGAAAAATGGAAAGTGGAGTTTTTTTCTGAGAAACTTCAAACCATACCTTTGAATTGAAAAAAATCCAATTACTTTTTTACTTACTTGAATTTAATTGATCTCAAAAATCCCTAATTCATATATATATTTATTGATGATGTGGGAGTAAGAAGGGATAAAAACACCATTTAAAACCCAGTCAAGTAATCTAAATCACGTAATCTTTTTTGAATAAAATGAATTAAAATGCTGTTAGAGTACCACCTTCAATCCATCCGTCTTTAGAAACTTCACGATATTGGAAGAGTTAAGTTTATGAAAGTCATGTTCGTGAATATAATAGTCAACCAGACGATAATATACTTTCTTATGATTAAAGAGATTAAAACGCCACAATATTTGAGAAGATAGGCTGGGACGTACTCCTCCAATATACAAAATCTACATTCGTCTCTCTCCTTCACCTTAATTTTCTTGGGGTGCTTTCTAAAGCTGCAGTTTCCTGTAAGATCACCTGTCAATATTCTATGGTTGTTCTTATTCAGCTTTCATTCTGATTGAACAACACAGTTAGGCCAGCTCATGGCGTGCTACCATGTTTTGTTTGATTCATCATAATTAAACCCGTCATGCTTTCGTATATGGATTGGTCCCTAGTCCGCAAAAGGGTTTCAGTCCGTCGCCCGAAAAATGTACTATTGAAGCTTTTCATGCGAGTTTGACAACTTCTACATTACCTGCTATACCCGCATGTCCAGGTATCCCGTAAACTGTTACATTGTTACTATTACCAATCTTGTTTAGCTAGCTCACTTACTCTTAAACCATTTTGGATGCAAAAGTGTATAAGTGTAGTACCTTGACGAATGTTATGCTGTCTGATACATCTGCCGATTGTACAATTGCAAATTTTGCAATTGAAAAACGCTAGGTACTAGGGTGCTTATTTTATCAAAATATTTGGTTTTCGATCCAAATGCTCCTATGATTATGGCAACCTCGGTTGTTGAACCATTTTCAAGCCATTTGACATCTTTACTCGGATGGTACGTAGTGCACTCACTGTTCCATTCTGCTTTGTTGCTAAACCTAGATCTATATTTCCTATCGAAGTTAAATTGCTTTAACATTCCATCCTTAGGAAACTCAAGCACTGGAATCTTTCTTGCAAGTCTCTCACGATGTTTAAACACGAAGAAAATTCCCTTTTCTATCCCCACCATGCCAAATCACAGGATTGTTACCTTGTCATCAGCTCAATTTACATTACAAATTTATACGATAGGACATGTTTCAATTGCCATCAACTACGTCTTGGTCGCATAACCATCGTTTACAGCTACTTTATGATAGCTGAGACACTTCCTGCATGTTTTACCTGCAAGGTTTTTCCATACCATCAGAACTCTTACGATTTTGCTCACAACTAAATTCATGTGGTTTCTCCTCAAGAATTTTCTATCTAGAACAAATTCCAAATATTTTGTATTTTTTGGAGGCTTAATTACGGAGCCCCTTATGAAGAAGAGCTTCCCAGATGGATTTCTCAGAAGTTTTACTCAAATTGAGGATTAGTCCCACAGATATGCACCGCACCAAGCGTCTACTATATTAATTCCACTCTCTACAATATCATGGAGCGTCTGGTCAAACTTACCTCCAGTGATAATGACTAAGTCAAAATAACCAAAATTTTATTCACCACTAAGCTTCACATGAGGTGTAATAAAGCCCCGCTTAATGGACAATTTTTTGTAGTGTGAATGATAATTTTACAATCACTAGTCTTCGATTATGTTTCTCTTGTTTTCAGCATCTCGCACACCCAGTCAGTTGTGGTGTTGTAAACGTTAGTATATACTAGAGGCCTTTTGACCTTTCCTTGTGAGGTGTTCTCAAATGCTCCTCCAAAAGGGACAAACAGAAACGCAAGTTCGATCATCCATAATGTAGTTTTAGAAAATTGTCGGATAAGCAAAATTACGTCTGTGCTGCAAGAAATCAATCTCATTAGTAAAAGTAGAGTTGCCAATCAATTTAACAAAAAACAACTCTCCACTGAACAGAATCAAGACACTTCAAACTACTAAAATATGCTCCACCCCTTATTTGAGAAGAGAACAGTACTCCATGCAGGGACGTATAAAAGATTTGTATATTTAAAGAAACTGTTCCTAAAAAACCTAATTATCAAATTCTTTCTCTACAAGGTTTTTAGAGTCGAACCTTAATTGAAACGGATTAGGTGTGGATATTCTAGAAAAATAACAAACCTGTGTTTTACTCGAATTGAATTCAACACTATTAACAAACCCCCAATCCAAAATAGTTTTAAGGTCATTGTTTAATGAATCTATCAAATTTGATCTACAGTTATTAAGCGCTAACGGTGAATATAATTTAGGGTTTTCATGTGACGCATGAAGCGTGCTATCATCAGTAAAACTATGGATAGAACTAACTGTTGAGTCCAACAAATCGTTAACATAAATAAGAAGGCTGAGGAACTCCTGCATTAGTTGAAAATATTTCCGAGGAGACACCATCAACGTTGACCCTAAATTTTCGCTCGGAAATAAAACTATATATCCAAGAAATAAGTTGCTCATCCAAACCATAACATCTTAATTTGCAAATAAGATTGTTGTGCCAAACTTTGTCAAATGCTTTGGATATATCCAGTGCAACACCGAAAGTTTCAATATGATTTTCAAGCAACTTGTCCAGACATGAGTGACAAAAGAAAGTAAATATCCCGTAACCTGTGCCACAACATGTTATTACGTTCCGATGTCTGCCCACAGGCCCTACAATAGGAGGGTGGAGGGGAGGTTTTACCCCGGGCCCGGCTGTTGAAAAGGGCCCAGACTCCAACCAAAATGAAAATATTATATAAGCGAACAATTATTTTAATACAATTATTTTTTCGAACTTCAGTGCTTAAAATTTTTTGATGATATAAATTGTTCGAAAAAATAATGAGCAAATAAAATTTTAGACGGACTAAAAATCTTTAAAATTAAATATCTCAAGAACAAAACTTAACGCCTCTGAGTTAATTTGATATATTTTAGAGTAAGGATAGAACTATTTTCAGAAAAAAATTAATTAAATTCCAATTGTTCTTCGACCCTAGCGCCATCTTTAAAACAGTTTTTTTAATATTTTTATTTAAAAATTAATTACAAAAACAATTTATTAATTTTTTTTCAAAGGACTAACTAATCATCTATCAAACAAAAAAAAGTTTGATGAAATCGGTATAGCCGTTCTTGAGCAATTTAATTTCAAAGTTACATCAGATTGGCAGAATTTTCATTTTTCATGCATGTTGGGGTGCCCCGTTTGCTCAAACTATGCACTTTAAAAAAATTTTAAAATAAGTTGTATTTTTTATGTTGTCCATACTACTTATATGTTAAGTTTCAGGAAAATCAAAAATGGTCAAGTTCAAATTTCGACTTTTTCACCTGCGTAGATCACGTTTTTCATCTCTTCTGGATGCAACTACCAAACAAATTCTTTATATATCGAACAAACAAGCTTTATTTACGTTACTTTCGTTTGTACCAGAAAAAAACATACGCAGTCGAAGCAAGATTTTTAACTTTTGTTAATTTTACAAAAAAATAAAGCAAAATGAATTTCCAATATAAAGGAAACATTGAAAAAATATTCCATACCTTTACATGACTGTTGAGGACAAGTTTATGATATACCACATGCAGCATGAAAGGTGCCTACAAAGTGCTAGTTGCCTATAGTAGTACATCTCCCATGTGGAACTCACAATCTAAATCTCTGTGGAGTTGACTCTACCGAATGTAGTTTAATTTAAATGACTTATTCAAAAATGTTACAACTTGTTTAGCAGGAGTCCTCAACGATGTGCAATTTTAAAGAAAAATTTTCCACAGTCACTATATACATAAGTTATCTAACACGGGATGTCCAGCTAGAATTGATGCTGTTAGACCTTTCGGAAAATATTTTCCAGGACAAATAAATACGATAGAAGATTTTAAAGATATTAACTTAACAGCAGAAACTCAAAGACATCAACGGAATTAAAAAGTAAACGAGTAAATTCACCTGTATATCAATGACATCAATATGGTTTAAAACATGGAAGCTATCCATGACAGAAACATCATCATTCAAACAAGACAAACAACTTCTTCAAACGTCTTCTTACAAGACTGTAGATTTTAAGAAATCAATGGATGTCATCTCGAGGGAAAGTAAATTGGTGACAAATGGCTTAAATATTTCATCTTCTTTGTGGATAAGGAGAAAAATAAAATGGTCAAAAACATTTTCTGGATATTGAAATGAAGATCCTGAAAACAAAAGCATTTGTAACAGAAACAGAATTCAAAAGGAACACGTTTTCAGTAAATGTAGATTCAGTAATAGCAGGCGTAGCACATCGATACGAAGCAGTGCGATATTTAAATAAAACATTTTCATTTTTGTGGAAATATTCGTCATTAGAAGAAAAGGTAATAATAAGCTGAACAAAGCAATTGGTTGCAATATACAAGACAGATGTTTTAGAAGAATTGGCAAGGGAGGTGAGTCACCTCAAACATATACGGAAAATTTCGTCGAAAATCTTTCTCCTTCATAGATTTATTGAATGCAGTTGCGACTAAAAATATTGATACCCTTTTTCCAAATATTTGTGTAGCCGTCAGAATATTTTGTACATTACTCGTCAGGGTTACCAACACCGAACGTTCCTTTAGCGTATTATCATGAATCAAAAACTTCCACAGATCCTGTTTCCCTTAAGAGCATGTTAATGGTCTTGCAACTCTGTGATGAGAATCAAAATTAGCGAGGCTGTTAAGTTTCGGTGACATTATAGAATCTTTTTGCATCAACCACAGCCTGGGCAACTCAACTGTCATAAAAGAGTAAGAACGGTAATGGAGAGCTTCTTCATTGTTAAATGAATGAAGTGGCATAGCACGCCGCGTACCTAGCGAGATTTGTAATGCCCCAGACTAGTTGTAGTCCATGGGGTTGAACGTAAAATTCCTGCTGCTCCGGCACAAATAACAGGCTAGTACGCGTGTCGATTTTCAAATGGATCCTGAAAAGAAGAAACTAAATGAAATGGGTAGACCGTGGCGACCCCCATATGTGAAATAACCATGATCACCACGTCCAACCCCATACTTCAACACAGAATCATACACTCATACACTCGCACCCCTCATACACATGCACACACACCCACGTATATACACTCATGCCCACATTCATAGCTACAAACATGCCCATATAGATAAAGATATGACTCACCCTGTGGTTCGTCCAGATCCCACCTTCTCTATCCTGCAAGGCCTTAGCCAGTCATCCTTGGTCCTTTAAGTTGGATCAACCAAATGGTGTAGGTGGTGTCCGAGTTTGCACTCGCAATCGTTGAACTGTATTTCCAATAGTACAAGGAATCGTTAGATAGCATTCATCAATACTCAGCAATAAGCAGTAAGAATACGTATTAGTAAACGCTACTGCTATAATGGTTGGGTCCACAGAAAGCGATATCGATGAACACTAATCACAAAATATGACGATCCGTTGCGCCAGACTTACAACATTATCCTACTACCATAAACAGCAAGGAGCACACGGTGTTGATACGAAAATTGGATGTGTTCGATGCGTTCACCGTTTTATAGGTATAGGTATTCCGAACAAATACCGCCGGTACATAACATGACTATTAATGCGATGGTTGGTTTTGATTTCAGATTGAGCCCTTAACTTTGGCGATGAATTTTTCTACGGCTTTGTTGATTTAATTCCTCCCCTTTTACTTTTCACAAAACAAACAAATAACAATTTTTTTTCCTTTACAGCAATTATATGGCACCATGGTACTATTAATTTTCTTTTTGTTTTCTCAAGTTCGAAAACAAGGAATTCACTTGAATCATCTCATCAAAACTGTTTGATTACAACTAAAAAAAATTTCATATATCATGCTTGGAATGTTCTACTAAACATATATTTAATTTTGATGCAAGATCTTTTCTTAGTAAAACTGTAACATGGAATTTTTCTTGGTTCTTTTGTTTATTTACTATATACGAATTTAAGATTATACATATATTTTGCCTTAGCAACACTAATAAAGTTACTACATATGAATTGAATTTTATATATATATATATATATATATATATATATATATATATATATATATATATATATATATATATATATATATATATATATATATATATATATATATATATATATATATATATATATATATATATATATATATATATATATATATATATATATATATATATATATTTATATATATATATATATATATATATATATATATATATATATATATATATATATATATATATATATATATATATATAAATATATATATATAATATATATATTGCTATTAACACTAGAGAATGAGATTTTGTTCGTAAGGTGCTGAATACGGATTTAATGTTACTTATATATTTTGCCTGGACCACACAAAAATTTACTAAATACGAATTCAAGGTTACATAAATATTCAGTCTTAACAACACTATAAATTTGACTAGATATGAATTTTGATGTTAATTGTAAGTAACTTTTGTCTTAACACCACTATAAATTTTGCTCAAGATGAATTTTAGTTTAACATATAAATATATTTTGTCATAACAACTCCGTAAATTTTACTAATGAAGAATTTTATTTTTATACATATAGGTGTTGCCTAGGTGGCGATATAGAGTTTATTCAACAATGGAAGTTATATATATTTTAATTGAATAACACTAATGAATTTCACAATTACTTTACTCAATATCAATTTAGTTTTTTATCTGAATATATGACTATTGACACTATCAAATGGGGACTCGTTTTCTATTATAACATTTAACAAACATGACTGTCACTTCTCACAAAACAATTGTTCGAACACCATTTTTAATCTTCTTTGCACCAGTTAACTTATGCAATTCACAAAGGTAAAAATAATGGAAAATAACTTTGGAAAATAACGGGTACAGGAAATCATTTATCAATCCCCGGAATACGTAGGTCTTCCATTCAAAAGATCCGATCTCCTTCCAAATTTCCAACTCCTGATCCCCTTTGTTTTATCAGACGTTTTTTTTCAGCGATCCACCATACAACTCCTTCAGCAATCGTCAAAAAAAATTCCTCCAATCAAAAATCGAGAATGAAAATAAGAAACTAAGACCATCTCGCGGCATTCATTTAAAGTATTCTTAACGCCATTTGCTAACAACAACATAACGATAGAAACGAAAAGTTTGTTTCTTGGGTAATCTTTTGAAGGCAATTATTATACCAACTAAGGAATATTGTACAACCAACTCATATCATAACCGGAAACGAATTATGGAACAAAAATTGACTACGAAATGATTGTATTTAAAGAAAAGAAGCGAAAACAACTTCAAAAGTTCATGACAATACAGTAAATGAGAAGTAACTGATGGATTTATTCTTCCAATCCTACGGGAAATAGAGCGACTTCCATGTTCCATGACCAATTTAAACAGAGATTACTGCGATAGACGATTACGCTCTGAATACAAGAAATTGGGTTAAAAAAAACCGACAATAACTACAGAAGTTAATGTAAATTTAATGCGTGTGGGAAAGCAGGCCGAGTCCAAACTACAAAGATTGAATAACCGCCTTATAATCAATACGAAAATTGAATATCAGCTTCGTTACAGAACAAGTCACAAAACTCGTGCTAAAAAAAAATAAATGAATTCGCCTATGTTAAACATCCTTGTAAATTTTTTTTAAGGAAATACAACATTTTAATTTTTGTGATATTATATAATTTAATGAATTGAATAATAGCGAAATTATTAAATGAATTGATTTTTTCCGAATATATTATTTTTAACATTCCATTTTATATGAGAGTAAGAACTTTTTTTCCAGAATTCATACTTTAAGCTTAGTACTAAATTAGACATTAAATAAATACTTCCATTCTTCTTGATAAAAATTATTGTAATAATGCGTGAAAAATTATCAAACCAAACATGTATACTTATTTTGAACTATTTGGTTAATAAAATAACATATATGTAAAGAGGTCCCATATTTCTTTTCCTCCCGGGCCCAGTTTTTTTCTCTACGGCCCTGTCTGCCCATATAGCTTTTATTTATTAAAATCAAAACAATTAATAACACATCTTTCGTTAATTTTAATTTTTTTATTATATTCAACAAAAATTATCTATTAACAAATTTCCACTAGAACTTAATATATTTCCAATTAATTAATAGCAAATTTTAATAGAAATATTACACAACAAATAATTTATTTACCATCTTTGAATTTCATTAAAGCAGTGATGGCACGATAACAATTTCGTTTTATTAAAATATACATAATGATTTTAAATTGAACATATGATTGCTTATATTGCGACCTTCCATCTCCTGTTCTTCAACGATTGCAATTTCTCCTATAATCTCAATAATTCTATTTTTGTCTCTCATAACCAGATCTATCTACGGTCTAGATAACAAAAAAATAAGTTGTAATAATTTACATTAAGTGACTCAACAAAGCAATAAGAAAAATTGGTTAGTTGTGCAGAATTCCAAAAAAGTTCGTACGTTTGTTATAATTCAAAGAAATAAATTAGCAAATAATGTAGGGCGAGCTTCACTAAGTGCTCTCCCTAGGCTGGCCTCCAAGTGGCAATGGTTTGCCCTAGTGTCCTTTCTTTTTGACCGTGTTACTTGGCAAAGGAACTGTTCTAATAGTGCTCTCTGTAGTTTGTGCATGATACGCAATTATTGAAACTTTTTTTCCACTCCTTGTGGTGGCGGGCGTTCCGATTCAACATTTTAAAGTTTTTCTATTTTTGGTTTCGTTTACATACAATTTTGGTCCCACGAGTATCACGGGCAATAATCATACATCTGATGAATTGAGCAGGTAAGCAAAACGGCCTAGTTTTCAAAATAAAATATAAAATACTCTTAAAGCTTGAAGAATTAGTGAAACTTTTTAGCTGTATTTGGCTTTTAAAATTTAGCAATTATAATGCCTTTAGGATATTTGCTCAATAATTCTTCATAATGCAATGACTTTGGTTTGTATATATGCAGCGGTCGCTGCCAACATTTTGTATAGCGGTTCTTCAATATTGCTGTCATTATTCTATATATCTGTTGAATTTCTGTACAATAATTTTTTCTGTATTGCTAGCATTAATATAATATTTATGTGTTGATCGATTGCTGTCGGCATATTTTTAAAGTGGTTCTACGATATTCTGGCATCATTTTCCAAAAATTAGGTTGCTTCCAAAATAATTAGTGAATTGTATGGAGAATTACAGATTTTGGAAATAAAATATACAAATGATGTTAAAAACATCCAAAAATTAGTGTGCAAATACGCACTCGACCAATATATACTAATTACAGCCAGCATATCGATTTTTATGCAAAAATGTTATGCGCACAAATTGCGTGATGTCTAACATGTATCGTTTGTAATAATATCTGATACAAAAGCAAATGGGTTCTAAGTAAGGTGTTAGTAAAGGAATTAGTTCTTGGTAGTTAAAATTCCGGAACAACACATACTTTCCTATTTTTTCATCTGTGATGCTACATCATTGCATTTTTTTATTAACATTTTTATTAACGATCAGTCCGTATACATAAATTTTTGACTTTCTGTCGGAACATCAAGGTTATAATAGTTTCTGTTATATACTTGCATTTTCTTTACAAACGTTTCGAATTTTTTTGTTTTCTTTCATTATCTCTTTGCTTAATTAAAATGAAGCCAAAAGAGATGATAATATGAACTCACTTTTCTTGTAATTTTGTTGTATTAAAGCAGACAAGAAGGAAAACTTAAAGTATGTATGCTCATTTTAAAGTTCTGAAGCACTTCGATGTGTGAGTTGTTTTTTTTGCCGAAGGGTGTGTGCAATAAACCTGTTGATGATATGATATGAATATTTGTTGATAAAAAGTTGGTCCCTATTATTGTTTCTGTTTTACAATTAACAGAATACAAGAAAAAATGTTTTGGAATAATGAAACAATCTCTTAACTGGTTTCGTTATAAATGTATTGTTAACAACAATATGCACGACGAGTTAAGAATATATGCAATCAACTCTTCTTATCTCTTGTTTAGAGTAAACATTTTTCAATTTGAGTTGAGCTGTAATTTGAAATTTAAAATAAGTTCATAGGCGGTCAACTGTGAACTTTTACTCGATACGGTTGTAATTAATTTGTTAATTAATATTATCTTATTGTCCGGTCAAATTATTATTGAAATACAACAAAAAAATTGATAAACAAAAATGTGATTAATTACTTAAAAAAATATATATGTGTATTGATAGTTTTGTTCATTTTAATTTAAATATCTGTTTGTTGTTGAATAATATTTATATATATTATAATTTTTGTCAATATATGTGATTTTAAAGAAATCTTAAAAAAAGAAAAAGGTATATAAATGGAAATAATTTTAATAAGGTTCCGTGTCCTTTATGTTTGGTTAGAATGCCTACAAAATAAAAAAATGAATGAATAAAAATAAACAAAATAATAATGTAAGAAAAGGAAAAAATTAAATTTTTTGTTTTTTAATTACGTCATTACATATTTAATTGTTTTTTTTTGTCAACCATGCTCGTTGATAAATAATAAGAAAAAGCACATTTTGGATTAAAAAGAAAACGATTCACGATTCCGAATGATCGAATAACGTAACAAATAATAGTGTTTTTATATAAAAATTAAGGCACTGCAAGAAATCGTTGAGAATGATTATACATTAATAGAAAAATAAGTGGATGTTTTTGGCTTATTATCAGGGCATCAAAACAAGAAGTTAACTCTCAACAAATTAAGTTAAGTTTATTTTCATATTCTAATTTTTAAATTCTTCAATTTAATTTTGAATTGTTTTAAACCATCATGGTCTTGTTAATTAAAATTAAATTGTTCGTATTATATTAGAGATTTTTCCTTAGTAAAGTCCGCGCATTATCCGTACATTCATGTATTGTTTAAAATAATTAATTCCCTTAGATAAATAGATACTGTATGTTTCTATTTTTAATAATATAAAAGACCAGGCTTTACAAAATGTTGGCAAAAACCCATGAAGATATACATAAATGCTAGCAGTATCGAAGGATCATTGTTTAAAAATGTAGGCACACACAACTTTAGTGTCCATACTCTACCTCATAGCAAAAATAGCCTATTCTCCTGGATAAAATCTTTTGCATTTCTCAAATTCTGTCTGCAGTTCGTTTCTCTCATATTTTCTCTGTGGTCTGATTGGCATTTAAAACAATATACATTAAAACATCACTAATACCAATTTGTACTCTCTGATCAACATTTGCATAATGATCGATCGAACAGTTTGATCAATGTTTTTATAAACGAGAATTTTTATATTTTTTTTTAATATATACTATTCGCATTCCCATCACATGATTTCAATATATAATTTCGTTTAAATGAAAAAAAAACATATTATAATAAAATTTTTTCTGTTCAATGTATGTACGTTCCGTATGTTTATTGAAGCTGATCTATTAAATAAAATTGTTTCACCGTCTGCGCTAAAAATGTTGTAGCTAGACACCACCATTTGTGCACTTTATTTGTGGTCTGACAAAAAACATAAGTACAACAAAAGTTAATAAGTTTATTTGTTAAGAAATTGAGTTATATTCAAAATCAAAAAATTAAATTAATTTAGCCCTATTGGAAGGTCTCGGGTGAGGTTCGTCCGTATCTGGATCGACGTATTGGGATGGCATATCCCCATCAGGGGATGGTGATGAATCGTCGACGCCTTGTGCCAACAAGTCATTCTCCATTTCGACATCGGACAGATCGTCGCTTTCTGGGATATCTTCTACTGCAACATCAGGTATATTGTCACAAGAGAATACACCAATCCCATGCTACAGTAAACAAGAGGTGAACGAACGAGGCCTGAATACCGATATTATTGAATGAGCAAGAGCAATGTTATTCTTTCTATAGGAATCCAAGCAGCTTGTCTTTTAAAATTACTATTTCGAGCAACAGTTTCAAAGAATCAGGGATAACTGAATTTACATTCTGGAAGAAGTCGTCGGATGGTGTGGATAGTGTTGTGTTGTACACTTGGGACCGTTTATCCTCTCGTATGACTTCAGCAGCTATTTTTATCACGTGTAGTCTTTCTACTTGAGGATTTGAACTTCTACTGTCATACCATGTACTGGTGAGAATTTTGTGATCTGTGTTTTTAAAACAAACAGTCGTGTGCTTGAAGGGTCTCTCAACGATCAAAATGTCCTCCCTATACTTTGCAAACAAGCAATTTTTGAGTGTTCATAGTTGAGGTCGTTATCCTTCTATCTGGTCCATGAGTTCATCTAGAGAGAGCTGACACTCCTCAGCGTTCTCTTCTAAAAATGAATAAATCTTTTCCATGGCCTCATCAACTGTGGGATGTTGAAGATTTCCTCTGGACTTTCCTGTTGATGGTGCCTGGTAGAGCTTCTCAGATATACGCTCTACTACGTTTCTCAGCTGCTTTCAAGATTGTTGCATTGAGCAACAACTTTTTCGCAGTATTGACATTGTTCCGTTTTTCTGGCTTCTTCTTCCTTTCTGCCACAAGGAAGTCTTCAGTTATTTTGTCTCCACATAGAAAACAGTGTTCTATGAAATTGAGCTGCTCAGAAACTGATCCCGTGGCCCTTGATGGCGTAATATTTGATTTTCCACTACTAACATCTGCTTTGATCAACTTCGGATTGTTATATTTTATCTGATAAGCACTGTGCACATATATCTCATTTACACCCTTCAATAAACGCTGATTTTCTATGTTCTTAAGGGAAATACTCGACGCAAGAATGGTTTTTCTCTCTCCTTTCTAAAGTCTCCTTACATATAAAACAAAAACCCACACCAGAACTGGGATCAAATATTCTGTAGATTTTGAGTTCAAACGGCACTCACGTTATGGGCAGCAGGCCAGTCAACAACTGAAATGAAAAAAAAAAACTAGGGACAGTTAAAAACGTGCTACAAGTGGGTCGCATTCGTGACTTCATACGAGCAATACTAGCACACTCCGTCGGAGGTAATTGGAACTTCATCCCGCTAGAGTTATTCGAGTGACGTCTAAAATATTGCAAAAAAATGCGAAGTCCGAAAAAAATTATAAACGTTGATAGGCTTAATGTCGGAAGCTATTGAGTCTGCAGAGACAGTTCTAGTATCATATTTAAGTAAATTTAGTCTACTTTAAAAACGTCCTAGGAAAGTTTTTTCAAAAACTAGTCCTTTAGTGTTATAATCGCCAAAATTTGAAAAAATAACGATTTTTTCGCGGTGATTTCGATTTTTGACAAAATTGCGTTCGGCGCTCGAGGTCACAAAAACTTTGATTAGTCATTAGGCTAACATCATAAACAAGTCTACAAAAAATCAGAACTACCGGATTTGACGCATACTACCCCATACTTCCAGGCGACAAAGTTGCTGGATTATGTCTTGTTTACTATTTTCTATGTCAAATGTCTGTTCTGCAACGGAAAACCAGATTTGAGATTTCCTGGTCCATAATGGTTGCAGAAGTAGACTCTTTGCGTTATCTTGTTTCTTTTTCCTCCTGGATGTTCGTCTCAATTTTTTCTTTAGTTAACGTTTTCGTGGAGCTTATTTACTAATATATGAATATACTATTCACCGCAAGTATTCTTCGCTTAAAGAAATAATTTCTAAGATTTTTGCAAAAATGATTATAAAATTTTCATATTTCTTGCCCAAATGTCCATTTTGGTGTCCTTCCAAATTTATTAATTGACATGCAAAAAATATTATTTTAACACAACTTTTTAGCCTTTGCGTAATTTTAAATAATATTCTGATGAAAAAACAAAAGATAATATCATCAAAGAAATGTATTCAAAAGTAGAAAGCTCAAAGCATAAACTTGCACCATCACTTATGATTATTCTTCCTCTTTTAATTTTTTGTATCTGTTTTTATTATATCTACTGTTCTGCAACTTTATGTATTTTCTCTATCCTCTCAACGATATACTTAGAAGTTTTAGTTATATCGACAATGAATAGAATATTTTTTCTGTTCATACACGAAAAACGAGAAATAAATAACAAAAAAAAAATCTCAAAACATCACAATATTCATCATATTTTCAATTAATTTATGAAAACTACAAACATTATCTTTTCATTCTGGCAAACAAACCATTTTCATTACTCAACGGCATATTAGAAAGTTTTCCTTTAAAAAAGTAATTTAATTTAATGCTTTCTTGTAAGCGAACTTTAAAAAAACTTTCACGGTTGAGTATATTATTCTGAAGTTTTCAAGTTTTTTTTGTTTACATTTAGGGATGCCTTAGTGTGTAATTTGGTATACGTAGACTACCGTGCTCAAATTTAATGTGTGTTTGTATCTTGGGAAATGATTTTTTTATTTCTTTGAGATTTTAAAATCATGCTGCATCAAAAAATAAAAAACGAGTCAACGATGTTTTTGTTTTTATTTTTGTGAGGATAGTGGAACATAGCTAATATGTTTTTCAAATTTCAACTTATTTTAGGATAAAATAAGTTGAAAATATTCTTTGTTTTTGTGTTCGAACACAATAGATTCACTTTGAATATGTGAGATTGTATAAATAAAATCGTGTCAGTCAGTTGATTTGATTAGCTTAAAACTACTGACAGTAGCTGTGAGATATCATCAGCCAAGGTGACTCATATCATCCTTCAATACACTTTGACGCTCCGATTCGCCATTTTTAAGTCACGAAAAAATAAAAAAAAACAAAGTAAATCTTATTCAAAATTGTTTGTACTGCAATTAGGACCAGCTGCGTAGTCGCAAGTGTTTGATGGAAAAAATTAATGATGAATAAAATCAATTTAACTTCAGTGGATGTAAGGCAAATGAAAAGAATGTGATTTCTATACCTTTTTTTCTATATTTTAAAATAAGTTCAAACAGCAACCTCTATCAAATATTTTATCGACACAAATCATTATCGTTTTATTCTGCCCGTCATCATAAATTAATTTTCGCTCGCATAAAAATGATAATTAAATTTCTTATTGACATTGACTAATTACGTTTAATCGCTAAAAATTAAAAAAAATCTTAAACATTGTCTCTCATTGTACGATTTTATCCTTTATCTAGTTAATTCAAAGAAAAAAAGATTACAAATAAAACAACAAAACTGATTAAAGTTAGTTTCATTAGAAAAAAAATTAAAAATTATTTTAATTTTAGAAAAGTTTCGAAAAAGTAAATAAAATTAAAATAAATCTTCGCTTCTTAAACCTATTTCACTTAAAAAAATTAATTTAATTATTTTAATAATTGAATTTTCTTCGTAAGCTTTTTCATTTGATTTTCAAATTAAGCAAAAGACAGACAAAAAAAAAATTGGAATAAATTTGGATAAATTACAAGACAAAAATGAATTATTAAATAATGATGATTGGTCAACGATGTCGTGGACTTTTTTTTAATTTTCAAATTATATTGATTGAAAATAAGTTTTGAAGAGTAAAGAATTTTGCAATTAATTTGATGGCTGTTGAGGTGGAAGATTGATGATGACATTTTTTTATGATAATTGTCGTTGAAATTTTTATGAATAAAAAGGTAATACAGAATTTGAAATCGATTAAGAAATGGTTTTAGATAATGTTTCCTCTTGGAATGAAATTAAGGATTTTTTCATAGCCTCAAAATGGTTACCAAAGCTAATTAGGGTAAAAACTTCTGCTTAAAAAATTTCATTTTTACAAAGTTTGAAAATTCTAGCACCAGTAGAATGTTACATCGTGGGAATGTACCACACCCTGAGAAGTGTCATGCCTGGAATTTTATTCCTCAATATTGATTTTTCTCGGTTAGCTCAGTCGTTAGAATGAGATTCTAAATCTGAGGATCGTGGGTTCGAGCCCCACTTTGGGCGCCAGTATCCGGATTGTACAACCGAGATTGGCCTCTAAACAATAATTTATAAATTCAAATTCCCTGTTCCAGTTAATCAAAAAAAACTTTGATCGATTACACCGGCTAAAAGTTTTGATAGGGCGTGCATAATGTTGAGAAGACCTGGTAATCATGATCTCCATCCACTATTTTTGGAAAAAAAACAAAACCAAATACAGGGATTTTCTTCGTTGTTATGTTAAAAAAGTAAATTAATCTAAATATTTCTCCTTGAAAAATTTCAATTTGCCCAAATGAAATCACACAATTTTGCTTTAACGTTTTCAGAAATTTGGTAAGTTGAACAAAATTGTTTTACCTACCCATCTGACTCACTTGAACTACCCATTTGACTACACCAAATCGGATTGTTGTACAGATAAAACAAGTTATGCTTAGATATTTTCTTGAACTGTGTTCCAAAGATTGACAGAGATCGCATTCTTGAATTTTTTTGAAACAAAGTTCAGTATTGAAACTCAATCAAAACCATTACAACATTTAGTCTTTAATGAATGATGAAACTGATGTGAGATATCAGAATTACTTTAGAGAAATAATAATCTTATATTAAAAGTTGTAATGAAAATTCAGGTGCGTCAAAGTACACCATTAAATACACTATTAATAGTGCTATGTAAGTCAATTAATCAACCTAAGAACATCTAAAAACGGGGCTGAATCAAATTTGTTTTGATGGTAGTCAGAAAAAAAAGTATTTCTAAATTTTTATAAGACTTTAAGAGGATTTTTCTAATTAAAAACTTTGTAGACAAAAAATATTGAAGTAGAATATACGAAAAGATTGTAGCTTCAACAAGAAATATTAATAAAACATGTTTAATCAATATATAAAAGCTCAAAAAATAGGCATAACATAAAAGCAATGTTAATTGTAAACTCTTTCTGTTTCCTTTTAAATGTCTAAACGCGGTTCAACTAACGAACTACAATCATTACAGCATAGAAGATATGTTGATAATTAGAAAATATTCTACAAAAACTTTATGGATGATCATTCTCCTGAGTAAATCAAATTATCTTTACCTACGCCTGCTACTTTCCTCACTCTTTCCTAACCTACGCCTCCTCATCCATTTTTTTACGGTTAATATAAAAAGATTGGATTGAAAACAACTCCCAAATAGAAAAATGCTTGAAGATGGTATTATTGAGCATAGTAATAGTCCATGTAGTTCACCTCTATTGGTCGTTCCAAAAAAAAATAAACGAACCAACGTCAAAACGTTTTCGCGTTGTTATTGATTTTGTTCGTTTAAATAACTAAATATAAACTATGCTTTTTCAATAGCCGATATCTACTGAAAATTTTAAACAACTAACAGTTACAATTTATTTTACTACATTGCGTTTCGCCGATGAATATCACCAAATTTCTATTTATTAGAATGATAATGATAAAAACGGTTTTAGTACACAAACGGTGCACCCGAAATATCTCAATGTATCATAATTATCTGTCTTTTTCTGTTTTAATGGTTTAAAGTGTTGTCCTGTATTTCGATGATCTTATGGTGTATGGCTACAACCTCTTATTTGCAGAAAACATTTTACGTAACTACAATCCTTTCTCAAAGAGTCGTTGAACAAGATTGACCATGTTACTCTTACCTAAAACATATCAACATTTAAGATTGAGCAAGCTTCTCCATTCATAATTCAAATTACAACATTTCTTCATTTTGTTACAATTAAATACCAAAAACTGTTTCCACTGTACAACAAAATAGTTTTACCAATGAAATTACAAAAGTGGTAAGCCAAAAAGTATGATTAATAAATTATAATTCTGACTTTTATTATTAATATAATTTTCCTTTTTTGTACTCAAAATACATGAAAATAATATAAATTTGAAGAAGAAACCAAAAGATTCTTCCTCTCACCACAAAATTAATTTTTATATTTCTTTGATTAATATTTTTCTACATGACTGTCTTCTATTCATTTCTTGTATTTTCATCGCTTTTTACGTTGTTTTCTTTTCGTATTTTCATGTTTCTTAAAATACAAAGGTTGCTACGTTTGGATGCTGTTCTTTAAATTACTATTATTATATTATTGTTGTTACTGTATTTTTTTCGTTGCAAATTTTAGTTTTTCTTAACATATTTTTATTTGTATTGCAGTCTTTGCTGTAACTTTGGGTTGCAGTATTTTTATTTACAAAATTCTGTTCTATTATGACAAATAGTTTATCTGGTATGTTTTAAGTCTGTTGACTTCGAAACTTCTTATTACAACATTCTGCTCCTTATTAGAACATTCTGTCGCTATTATTGTATTTGAGTGGAAAACAAGTGTTGTTGAAATGGAGATGGCGTGCTTTAGTTTAGATTTATAATTTTTTAATTTGTTTAATAAATTATGTAATGCAAAATACATTCATTAAATTTTGTGAACGGATTGGGAGTTGTGGTTTCAAAAATTCTGTATTTCGTTCCAAATATCTAAAATTCAAAAAGTCAATAAAATATCACACCAGATAATCGAAACCGTAAATGTAGATATTGACAGAACGAAAGCGGAAAATGTTTCGACTATGTCACAAAAGTTTTTACATTGCCATTAATTCTTTGAATTCTATTACCAAATATTCTATCCCGCCTATTGTCGACCGTTACTTAATAATCACTGACCCAATCACTCTAGCTAAAATTTTCTACAAATTCTGTAAATCTAATATTATTCATCCGTGCTGGAAGTTGGCCAATATCTAGCTGGTCCCCAAAAAAGGAACGTAAAATGTTATTTCAAATTATAGACCAGTAGCTTGCAATAGACGACTAGCTTCTTAGACTAATCCACGTGTTGTTGTAACTAAAATTGTAATTCCTATTAGACAACACTTCTTATTAAAAATATATGAGCCCCAAGTTGCAGAATTCTGTAGTAATCCTCCTACATGTTCTTTGATAAATTAACGCTACCATAAAATTTATGCAAACGTCTGTGATAAGAACAATAACATTTAAACATTTATAACCATATAAAAAAGTTCTTCTATGAAAACAAAATGTACTAAACTTTAAGCTGTTCTTTTACTATACAGTTTTACAAAACCATAAAAAAATATTATGAAATTATGGCTTTAAAACGTTTATTGCACAAAAGCGACAAGACAACACAACACTTCTCAAATAAAACTTTAAAAAAAAATAGGAAAATTCAAAACAATTTTCTTTATTTCTTTTAAATCATTTTTATTACAATAATTTGAGCAATTAACTTCAACTGACTTCTTACATTAACAAAAAAGATAATAGCAAACAGAAAAAAAACGTAAATTTCTTTTTTTAAATGTCTCAGTGTTAAATGTTTAATTTATTTATTTATTTATTTTTTTTTATTTTCTTCTATTCGTGCGTGTTGACATTAACTTAATCTTTAAGACTGAACGTGTTATCTTTAGTTAGATTTATACGCCATTCTTTTATTCAATAGGGAAGAAAACAACAACAACACCATTAAGAAAATACAAAAAAAAAACGATTATAATGGCCAATGATAAAAAATAAATAACTTAAAATAAGAAAATTAACAATGAAAATAGAAAATAAAAAAAAAATAAACAAATAATGGTAATAAACTATTGAAAGACAGTGAAATGAAAATGCTTGTTTATAGTTTCCCTTCGTTTCCATTCAAAGTGCACATGATTTAACGATTTATTAAACAGAAACTTCGATTTGAAAATTAATATAAGTTTAATTCAAATTGAAAGTAAAAATCTAATTTATTCTTTAGGGAATTCCATGGTTGTAGTTTGCTATGAAAGTGTTAGATAATGAGAGGTGGTGCATAATTTAAAGCTGATGTTTATTGATGAAAACTTTCACTAACCATCCCAAAAGAATCGATTTTGGCGGTCAAATTAATATTGAGGGAAAACATGTTTTATAAAAAAACCTATGGCTCACATTCAAATTCTTAATGCATGATTGATGAAATGATTGATGGCGTTATTGATGGAATGATTGACGGAATTATTGATGGAATTATTGATGGAATTATTGACGAAATGATTGAGGGAATGGTTGACGGAATGATTAGCGAAATGATTGACGGAATGATTGACGGAATGGTTGATGGAATGATTGAAAGAATAATTGACGGAATGATTGACGGAATGATTGATGGAATGATTAACAGAATGATTGACGGAATGATTGATGGAATAATTGATGGAATGACTGACGGAATGATTGAAGGAATGATAGATGGAATGACTGACAGAATCATTGACGGAATGATTGATGGAATGATTTACGAAATGATTGATGGAAAGATTGATAAAATTGACGTAATGATCGAATGATTGACGTAAATGATTGACGGCATGATTGACGGAATGATTGACAGAATGATAGATGGAATAATTGACGTAATGCTTGAACAAATGATTGATGTATTGATTGACGGCATGATACATGGAATGATTGACGGAATGATTGACGGAATGATTAAAGGATTGATTGATGGAATGATTGATGGAAAGATTGACGGAATGATTGACGGAGTGATTGACAGAATGATTAAAGGAATTAGTGATAGAATGATTGACGGAATAATTGACGGAATGATTGACTGAATGATTGAATGATTGATAGTTTTGGAAAACTATATGAACATTTAATAACTAAAATGTTGCTAAAAAATTGTAAACAAATATAAAAATCTTTTACTAGCTTTAATTGAATAAGAATTATTTACATTTTGTAGACAAAACATAGTAAAAATAATTTTATATAGTTTTTTAGCGTCTTGATAGAGGGCGGTATTAATTCAAAATGCCCTCTCATAACGCTCCGGTTTTTATAAATGTGTTTATATATAGCGTATCTTAGACTTTATAACAACTTTATATCACTGTGAAGCATAAAAATATTACATAAAGTCGTATATAGAAAAATGCTTTGCATGTCAAAGCGTTAGCCCAGTAACTATGTTTTCATGTTGAATTCTGTCAATCTTGTCTGTCAATCTGTCAATTTGACTGTCAATCTTGTCTGTCAATCTGTCAAGACAGAAATTGACTTAGTGATTGACGAAATGATTGACGTAATGATTGATCGAATGATTGACGAAATGATTGACGGCATGATACATGGAATGATTGACGGAATGATTTATGGAATGATTTACAGGATGATTGATGGAATGATTGACGGAATGATTGATGGAATGATTGATGGAATGATTGACGTAAATAATTGATGGAATGATCGATGAAATGATTGATCAAATGGTTGATGGTATGAATAACGGAATTATTGACGGAATGATTGGTGGAATGATTGACGAAATGATTGATGGAATGATTAACGGAATTATTGATCGAATGATTGATGGAATGACGGAACGGAACAGAATGATTGACAGCATGGTTGATAGATTGATTGATGGAATGATTGACGGAATTATTGACGGAATGATTGACGGAATGATTGATGGAATGATTGATGGAATGATTAACGAGATAATTGAAGGGATGGTTGACGGACTGGTTAATAGAATAATTGACGGAATGATTGACGGAATGGTTGATGGAATGATTGATGGAATGATTAATGAAGTTATTAACGGAATGATTGATGGAATGATTGATGGAATGATTTGATGGAATGGTTGATGATTTAATTGACAGAATGATTGACGGAATGATTGACGGAGTGATTGATGGAATGATTGATGGAATGATTGGGGGAATGATTGTCGGAATGATTGACGGAATGATTGACGAAATAATTGACGGAATGGTTGATAGAATGATTGACGGAATGATTGACGGAAGGATTGAAGGAATGATTGATGGAATGATTGTTGGAATGACTGATGGAATAACTGACGGAATGAATGATGGAATGATACATAGAATGATTGATTTAATGATTGACAGAAAAAAAGTAAGTAGAGAATCGAATTAATTCATACGACTATTTCTCGAGGAGTCAGAAATGTGAATGTAGGGTTTATAAATTTAAAATGACTTTTAAAATAAATATGCCGTTTATATTCCACTGCGTAACTTGATTTTATTTTTAATCTCAAAATTTTTAACAACAAATTAGTATTACCATTCGAATACCAAGTGATTTCACCATGTTACCAAACAAATTCTGTCAAATGTGAAAATTGGTTTCGACCAAAAATTGTAATATATTCCACAAGTAACGTGTGTCTTTTGGTAACATTTCTGGTCATTTTTTGACGCATTAGGTGCAGAGGTACACTAATGGTCTAAATAATTCCAGTTCTATTATAAAATATCACACGAAAAAATCACACACGAAATAGCGAACAAAAACACTATACGAAAATATCACATCCTAAAATCACACACGAAAAAATATTATATCCTAAAATCACACGCTAAAAAATATCACGCGAAAAAATATCATAAAATATAATACCTATCATATAATAATCTAGATTAATACGCTTTTCAATTTTTTGATAATACATAAAGTGCATTTCTATACATATTGATTTTTTGAAGTGAAAGCTTCTTTAGCCGCGTTATGCAATTTTGTATGAGGTAAAATTTATATATCCGCGTTACCATTTTTAATATGCATTTTTGAAGAACAAAAAAATATTTTTTTAAAATATGTAATACATTTGCGATATGTATATTGCGCTCGACTGATGTTCTGTAGGTTGTGAGTTCAATTCCTGGTGTGGTACATATTTTTTATTGTTTTTTTTTAATTTTTATTAAATACCATTAAAACAATTTTTTTTTATTCATGAATTCATAAAAATACTAAAAATTTCTTTATACGATTTTTAAAAAATTGATCTATAATGCAGTTTTTTAAAGTTATATTGCTACTGTCTTCTGCAATTTGCATTCGAATCATCCTGCTAAATAAATATTGAATATATATAAAATTGAAAGTATGTCTGTTTGTCTATTATGCATTAATATATTAATCATCATGAAAATTTGGGAAGTTGTTGTGTACACTTAATTTGTTTTTTATTTAACTATCGTTTTAAACGGTAGTTTGCTTTGATCAATGTTTTTTTTTTTTGTTAAACATAATTTTTATGAAAATAAAAATAACGTAAGAAAGATAGTATAACCTGAAATAATTACAATTGTATATCAAAACTATATGTATTGGAATTTAACACATCATGATGTTACAAATTTTATCATCTTCACCAAATATGTTGTTGGTTTGGAATTCTATGTAATACATGTTTCTAAAATTAAGTGAAAACTTAATGCTTGTAACTTGATACTTGATAATATCGATTATATCGATTTTAAGCTCACAATTACGAGATGGATATCGCATAAATTCTATACAAAGAACCATTGCTTATGTATGATTAAACATGGATGACAATCATGATAAATAAAATAATTAAAAATGGTGACACTTAGCCGATAGTGATTTGCAAACGGCAACAATGCGCATTAATACCAATGAATTTACTTAACTTTCCGCAGGAAGATTTGTAAAATTTAAAATTGTTGATCTATGGGTGTGACAACCACGCGTACTTTAGTCCCTGCTATTGGCATATGAGTTATCTTGTGATATCGTATACCACTGGCAATAGCAGTGCAATCTCATTAGCCAAAGTGATATCCTAGGGGTGCTGGCGGATGAAGTATTTTCAATCAGCAATACCATCCCCTACTCTAAGTTATGGAATATTCTTTGATGATACGCTATTTTTTTAAAAATAAAATGTGTTTGGTAGTAGAAATTACAAGGTGTGTCACAACAACACATACAAAACTTTTAAGAACAAGGTCCCACAACAATTCATGCTTCCTAAGGTGTTGATAGACGCAAATTTTATATGATATGTAATGATTATTTTAAATATAAAAATGTATATAACAGTTGCTTGGAATGCTGATAGATGTGAAACCCAGAATAATTTTAATGATTTTAATTTAAACATTCTGAAATTTAATTTGCGACGCTCGCTACAATAATTTGAAGATACCAAAAAACACAGCTATTTCACAGATTTAAGTTTTCACTTCTGTCGGTCAGCAGTCCTTAACACTGCTTTCTTTTTTTTAAAATAAAAAGTGTTGTATAGTAGGAATTACAAAATGTGTTAGAACAACATAAAAATACCTTTTAAGACCTTGGTCCCACAACAACATGCGTTCTGAGGTGGACTCTTTTTTTTTTTAATTTTTGGGGATTGAAGGCACTCGAGACTATTGTGTTGTAAATGAACAGTGCTCATATTAAATAAAACAAAATTGATCAAGAGTAAATTGAGTTCGCTAGGACAGGGTAACGAAATCCAAAATTCTACGAGCTACCTGGGTAACGCTGACAATATTAGGTTGGTGTAGTTGGGACGAACAGAGTAAATACTTTTTATACTCAATGATTCTAAAAACCATTGCGAGGCATTGGCGCCGTAAGCCAATGCAATACAAGCGTCTGTTGTCTATGCTACGAACAGCTTGGAGCGCACGTCTGTCTTGATAATAAAGTGGCTCGCTATATAAACGTGTAAAAGTTTTAGGGATGCATTTTGACAAATGCTGTAACTTTATAGAAGAAAAATGTTAATATTATAATATCAACGAATTAAATAATGGAGCTGTAAAATTAATCTAATATTATTTCATAATCATTATTGATATGATACTTTGCCTTTATTAATTTAAACGCTGAATTTTTGCTTTCTCTCTCGCTCTCTCTTGCGTTTACATTCCATGGAGGGATTAAGGTGCCTGTACAATCAACTTCCATTCATCGCATTCCATTACTTGTTGATCCCAGTTTCTTTATCCTATAATAAGAAGGTCTTGGATGAAATCATTACGAAACCGTTGTTTGGTTTTTCCTCCTCAACGAACATAAGTTGGACTTTTTTTTAATCCTTCTTCCTTCTTTTACCCCTCCCGGTAAGTCTTTCTCATAACCCAAATTTTCGTAATACGTCAAATCACGGTAGTGGTCGTATATTTGAGTTGTAAATGTATGTGGATTTGTAAATTATGCGTCCCTTTTTGGCCATTTTATTATGTGTTACAATTTAAATGAAATATAATCAGAAATCAAATTAATTATCCATAATTTCTTAATACCATGAAAAAATAAATTTATATATCAGCAAAACGTCATGAAATAAGACAAATAAAAACATTAAAATACCAACATTTTTAAATCACTAAAATTAATTATTTAAAATACCCGTTTGTTTTTTGTGTTTGTTTTCGCTAAAAAATTTCTTTCGCAAATAATTTTAGAAAAAAAATGATACAAAATTCATCATATTAATATTACCAAAATCGTAAAAATAAATCCATTCTATAAAATCGTTAAAACTGATATATTGATTCCCCATTTAGGTAATACTTGAGTCTTTAAGAAGACGGTCTGACGTTGAATTCCGACTTGTTAGTCGCAAAATGACGTACTTTAGTAGTCGTTGTATAGACTAGTTCTTGTTATTTGGGCTCATGTGCTTTTGATAAACAAATGATAAAGTTTTCGATTCCATTTACGAATTTGCTTTCTGCCGAGGCTACATTTTGATTCTGTGAGTACCATTGGTTTGCATGTCGCTACCTACAGTGATCAGGACTGAAGGGTTACTGCCATACTTTAGTGTTTGTGTTTTTTTCCATTAGTTAAATGCGTTATTCCCTCAGCGCTACAGTGTTTCGGCACTGTTTCCTCAGCGTTAGATTTAACAACGAGACACTAAAACCAGTGTTGATGTCATTGTCCAGTTTAACAACACGGTGCGTTAGTTCGGTTATTACTTTTTATTTTGAACTATTTCAGCCAACACTACAATAATTGCTACCGGTAGCATTATGAACCACATGTTTAATGTTTATCTAACTACCTGCTTTTATTTCTGATGGTCTCTTTTGTCTTTCAGCTCTGTGTTCGATTATGCTTTACATAGTTCTAAGCTGATAGTTTTATTATCTAATTTTTTTTTCCGAGTCAGCTGTAACACAAGCTTACGAAATCGGTTCTGCCGCTGGTCTACCATTTAAATGGACAAGAAATGGAGCGGGTGTAAACTGATTTTGTAAATCCACTCTAGAAGACCTTCTATTAAATTTACGCAAAACTTTTACCTATCCATCAAGTCGCGATTAAATAATTATCTACTGTGATTTTATCAATGCTTATATTGTAGAGTTTTTCAAGGAGATTTTTTATTTGTATAATGCAACATGAATATATAGTTAAGGGAATAAAATTTTATATTTTACTTTTTGCGTTGGCATTAGTCCTTTGTCTTTTACAGTTTTTCGTTTTCTTTGATTTTATAGTTTATAGGTGATAGCTTAATACTGTTTCTTTAGATTGAACATCTTTATCATTTTGCAGTGATTATTTGTGTTAATTACCTGGGAGACTTCTGATGTGAGTGTTATATAATCTGATTTACTAAAAATAATGCAGTTGCTGTGTTGGGTTGATTTATTTTAATTATAATCTACAAAGAGATCTTTTATTGATATTGATTGACTTTAAATCAGTCCAAGTTATACTATTTGCTATTCTACTTTGATTATTTTGGGGTGTGACCCAATACAAAATTGAAGCATATAATCGAATTTCTTTAACTCAATATTCCCCAATCAATTTTTTCTAAACACACCTAAGTATATAGTTTTTTTACTTATCATTAAACAAACACATTACATAACGCAAATGGTTGCGTGTTTGAATGTCATTCTACTTTCTATGCCAAAATAATTATGTCACAAAAAAATTTAGGAGCCTTACAAACACAAAGTCATATAATTGATATTATCTAATATTTTTACTATCCATTCGTTTCAATATTCCCTTACCTATAGACCTTAGTTAAATTATCAATTCTAATTTTATAGTTCGATAAAACTATTTCGATGTCGAGTGGATAGTTTATTTTTGTGTTGGTTTATCTTTCAGGGAGGGTGTTGGTTTGAAGATTTATTAAAGAGAATTTAATGGTTAATACCACGGTATAATTGGAAAAGGGTTCGTTTAATTTGTTGATTTATTTATGTGCATAGAATTGATTTTATTTCTGTTATAAATTTTCTATTTTCTTTATAAAAGTGACGACTTTTAATTAATATTTCTTTTTCGTTTTAATGACTATACGAGTTGGCGATAGCATGATAATCGTCAACTTCATTTAATTGTATGTCAATTTTGAATATTTAAATTTGCCAATTAAAATCATTCAACAACTCATTTGTACAATATACAGATGAAAATCACTTCATTATATATAACATATTCACAAAACACCACAACAATTTCAATCGATTTTCGAGTATATTATAAAATTGATTTTCCATTTTAGAATCGAAATTGTAATTTAATGTTTCTGTTTTTCTCGTTCTAGGTTAGATTGATTTACAAACAATAAACGTAATGTGAGCCAGGAATTGTTTGGACAAATGAGTGAGCGATAGAAAATTTTATATAAATTTGATAGCTGGGAAACCAATTTTTTATGTTTATGTCAGGCGGAATCGAATTAACTTTTATAAATTTAGTTTAGAAATTAAAAAAGTTGCTTTCTACAGTTTTTCATACAGCTATAATTTTTTTAAATTATTTTAATACGCTAGAGCTGCAATATTGCATGAAAGTGTGAAACATTTTTACCTAGTACAAAATTAAAAACAATTTAAATCTGAGCAATCAGCTGCCATTCGTCTCGTTCCATGGCTGATTGATTCTAGTTTTGGCATCGTATATCATAGTTGATGTTGTTAAAACGTTAGTTTGCCAGTTTTGATGCATAATCCAAGTCGATTAACATTTTTTTGGTCTTAGTCCAAGATGAGCAATATCATCTACATAACCAACAATTTGACTAGATTTGTTAAAAATGCAGTTTTTTTTCTCGACGGAATGAATCGATCAAGTACAACCTAAGCAAGTATTTTACTTAAGCCAGTGCTCAGCAGTATGAGGTGTAATATGTCTGGTGGTCTGTGAAGGTCCACCTGTTGATCGCGCATGTAACACCAAATTCACCCCAAGCTAGCTCTTTTGGGCGTGAATCCTTGCGACCTACCTCAATGACAAGAAATTTAGAGGTTACTATTCATAATTTGCGCAAAACAAACACCATCCAGGTCCCTAGGGTGTACTACTGAACCATAACCTGTGTTTTTCTCTAATGATCCAACCACGGCTTCTGTTGCTTCCAGTCAAATAAAAATAAAATTATGAAACTGTATTCCACGAAGTCACAGTACTCCAAACAATATCCTTGATCCCGATTGTTGATTATTGAAGCAACATACTGAAAGAATACACAGTATTATTATTTTCGAATTTTTCTGCTATTTCTTTATCTTTTCATTGTGTTAGTAGTGTCTGGTGAATAACGCAAAACACCAAAATATTTAAATAAATCTTTTTCTTTGCTCCAATTTGAAAGGCATAATGTCACAGTTAATTTCCGTGTGGTTTTAACACTCAAACTAATATTTTTCATTTTTGAATTTTTTAGTAATATTCATAATATTTTCCTTGTTATTGTAACATTAGAACTATCATATGCCATTTTTGAGTTTGTTTTTTTTAATAATTATTTAGTTACTTCCAATTTAAATGCTAACACTTTTGTTCATTTGCCTTAAACTCACTAAGCCCTCAACCGAACCACTAAACTTTGTTCCCAAAACCCAACTACCAGGTCTCCCTTTTTGAATTATAAAATGAAACTAGAATCCAAGATGAAACCAATTTCTGTGCATTTTTTGTTTTTGCTTTAAAAATCAAAAGAAAATTCACGACACTATTTTGTAAACAAATGTATTAACATATATGGAAGTTTTTGAAAATGCTAATAAATACATTTTAGAATAATAACACCTAAAAAGAAGATGGAAAGTTAAAGTACATTTGTTATTGTCCTGAGAATTATAAAAAAAGAAACGAACGCCAGGCTCGAACCAAAACCCCGAAATAAAGAGTCTCAGGTTCCACCGACTGAACTAGCCGGGCTAAACCAAAAAATTATGCCAACGACCTATGAAGGAAAGAAGGTCAGTATGAAACATAATGTTAACCAAATTTGAGGGATTCTACTGACAAAAGAGAAAGAAGAACAAACTAAAGTTGCATATGTTTCAATGATTTACGTATTCTGACATCCATACAAAGAACAACAAAAATGCTGTTAACATTACTCTTATTCCAACCTAAATTTAATACACAAAGGAGGTTTTGGAAGTTTTGTTCGGTGAAGTCGACGGGTGATCAGGAGATAGAGGTGATCTAGCTATGGCCCTGCAACACAAGGTCCATAATTTTACTGTTAACCGTTCTCTGGCAAGCTAAAGGCATCACCGGAATACCATGTGTTGAGAATAAAAAGGTAAGAGCATCATTTTCCCTGTTTTCGTCCACTGTTCTGGGCTCTTACTACCCTAAAACACGTTACGCTGTAACGAAAAGAATTTTCAAATACCATGCAGTTAGATTAATTGAACGGAACACATGGTGGTCCCGAACTCATTGAGAACCCGTGAACGTAGTGAAATAAGCATGGAGAGATAACATAGATGGTTAACCATCAGAGGTCAACAAAGTCCGTTTTATGTCATTTCACCAGTCCAAACCCTTTCTCAGCCGTCAAGAGTTTCTACCCAAGCAAGAAATGCGGGATCGTAACTCTCATTAAGAATTCATCAGAAAGACATTTCCTACCGTCGTGGGTATAAATTAAATACAAAAAAAAACTCAAGCATACATGTTGTCGGTATGTCAAGAACTTGTTCATTTCGCCCTCTTAAAAGCATCTAACTTTTCACCCATAGAACAAAACTAAACAAAAAGTACACCAAAGTAGAAATATTGTCTGCGCGTCAAAAAAACAAACAAACATATCAAACAAAAACCTTAAGCGAAATACCTTAATAAAATTCAAGCAAAAACAACAAAAATATTAAAATTCAAGAAAAAGCAAATCGTCATATTCACAAAAAAATGAGATTCAAAATGGCCATAGGACACAATTCATTTTCAGACATTTAACTATCTGCAATTGGGGAAAAAAGGAACCCAAAATTAAAAAATAAAAATAATCTTTTAAGAAAACAGTTTTTGGGGTGGTAGAAAAAACAAGAAATTCCAAAATAAAAATAAAGTTTCGTTGGCGGTTGGCAGACACAATAGGAAAAGGATAAACTGCAGTAAACTAAAACGAACTGGCGAGCAAAAATGAAATTTCAAAAACTTCTAGAATAAAATACAAAACCAAGTCGATTTGATGGAAAAACAAATTTTAAAAAAATTCCTAAGCACAAGAACAAATTTAAATTTACCAACAAATTCGAAATTTAAAAAATAAACTGGTAAAAAAATTATTTTGAGAACAAAATTCCAAAAACATATTAAAAAAAACTTGAGCAGCAGGTTGGCAGTTGGACGAGAAGTAGTCGAGCTGACTCTAAATTTAAAAAAAAATTTAAAAATTCAAATAACATTACAAATTTCAAAAATTTTAAAAAATGTTTAACCATTGGAACAATTTAAAAATTTCTAAATGACTAAAATAAAATAAAAAATCCCAGCGGCAGGTATATCCGCTAGAAATAGGTAGATTTCGGGGTCAGACGGTTTTGTGTCCAAATAAAATTAGATAAGTCAGATTAGTTTAAATAAAAAATTTAAGTAGAAACAGAATAATTCAAAAAAATTATCGAACCAAATTAAATACATTATCCGAACTAACTCCATCAATACAATTTCGGAACAGTTTTATTTAAGTTGGTTTAAACTACTTTTAATAACATATTAAATCCACCAAAGATCAAATGAACTACGTCACAACTACAATTATACCATCACACATAATTTATAATCAAACATTATCAAACAATTTTATTTCAAAATCATCTTTTGTTGTTGTGTTTTTTTGTTCTTATTTAATCTTTTTTCAAACGGTTACTTAGTAAAAAAAGTACTTAAAAAAATTTTAAGTACGTGAAAAAAAGTTTTAAAATATGAGCTTGGCCATTTCAGCTAGATCAAGGGCAGCAAAGTTTAATAAATTTTTAAAACAGCTGATTTTTGAAGAACCTGAAACGCCAAAGTAGTCATCTGGATAAAAATGATAAAAAAAGGTTCAAATATTCAATATTTTTAAATTTTATTAAAATATTATTATTCAAACGGAATTTATAGCGCCCTAGATTATTCGACTTTTTAGGCTCTAGCCGCTTAACCGGTACCCGGATATGGCCAGTTCACGAACTTGTCCAAGACATTATTTGCCGAAACATACACAAAAAATTATTTTGGTGTAGGTCGAAAAATGCGACCGTGAGAGTGCCGCTAAATTCCGTTATACCTATATCTATATATATATATATATATATATATATATATATATATATATATATATATATATATATATATATATATATATATATATATATATATATATATATATATATATATATATATATATATATATATATATATATATATATATATATATATATATATATATATATATATATATATATATATATATATATATATATATATATATATATATATATATATATATATATATATATATATATATATATATATATATATATATATATATATATATATATATATATATATATATATATATATATATATATATATATATATATATATATATATATATATATATATATATATATATAATTTTTTTTTTTTTGTGTTTTTCCATCTCCGCTTATCACATATAGTCGTTTGGCATCAAAATTTTTCCGAAATTCCGAGATGAAGCCCATTGCAATAGGTAGATTTTTATATGAAATCTACCTAAAAACGTTCAATTCAAATTTTTAAAAAATAGAATTCAATATTCAATTAGAAACCTAATTTCACAAAAAAACTTTCACAAAAAATTTAAAATTTTCAAAAAAATTCAAATTTTGAAAAAAGTTATACAAAACAAACAATAATTCACACACTTTAGCGGAACATTCAGTATTGTGGAGTCTTCATTTGACGGAAAAATTGTTCGCATTGGATGTATTTCATACGTCACATTTCTATAGGTTTTGAAAGTGGGCAAACCATACTGCCAGCAAATCACATTCATTTGCTGTAAAATCTTTGTTTTCATTTCTGATGACTGTAGATCGAGTGGAAACCTTTTGTCAGATTCTTGGTATTTACAACACCAATAACGAGCATTTCCATTAGTCGCGTCGCGTTGGTTGTCGTTATCGATACAGCTCTTCCCTTGTTTGCGTTTATTTTTTGTTACGAGTTTTCCTCAGCTCTTATTTCGTGTTAAACGCTTTGTCGACAAAAATCATCAAATTGTCATCGATTTTCATTTGTGTTGGGGATATGTTGGTTGAAAGAAGCGCCATTCTTTGATGGCATCTATAGAGGATGTCATTTTTTCTATGTGAAGTGTTATTATTTCTTTATATCTATTCAGCGTTTCAGGATGTTCAGAGGTGTCGAAATTCTAGCGCACTGTCTTGCTTGCTTGTATGCTAAACGTAGATGACAACTAGCACTTATAGTTAAAGGAAAAAATGGCGTTTAAAGTTCTGCGCTTTTACCAATTTGAAGCCTTCAACAGGTTCAAGAACATTGAAAACCATTACATTAAATTTTTAGTGTGGAAACTTAGTGTGCATATACGCATATGATTTGGGCAGAAGTCGATGACATTGTGATTCACGTGACAATATATGAGAAAGCCGATCCCAAATTCTCCTCCGCTATGATTGCCGCAATAGAAAAGAGTGTGTCCTCTTGATGTTGCATGAATTCCACTTCCTAGCCATCTTAGCTCTTGTAATGCCACTATATCCGTTGTGTAATTTTTGGATTGGTTTGTACGTTTTTGGAGATCGCAAAAGGCTTGTTAGACCTATGTAGTTCCATGTTCCTATTTTTAAATTGTAGTCCTGGTACAGTTTCCATGATTGTTCTTGGGATAAATCCGAGATAATACGAGGCCAGTGGACAGAGTTAACAAACTACTTTTTACATGAATGGGGGTTAGCCTTTCACCCAACCCAAATTTGTGAATTTGTGAATAACTATAAACCAGCACAAACCATCACGATTACATCTTCTCGCTGCGTAATAGCTGGTGGATCATCATTTCAAATTAAAAATAAATAATTCGAAAGTTGATTTATGTTATTGCTTTAATCACAGAAAATTTCTTTCGAAATTATTTCAAAACAAATTGTCTGTCATTTGCAGCCATTCAAAAAATTGTTACAAAACTTATGGCAAGTGTTCGACAAAGGATTAAAGACAAAAACGTTATACTAGTGTACATAATGAAATCAGAGACAGAGCAATAACATACAATGAGCTTCGTTTGAAGGCATACAAAGTTCCAGCAGGCTTATATTTATATTTAGATGGTTGGATCTAAAGAAAAAAAATAAATTGTCGAACCTGGAGTGAAAAAATCTCCAAGAAATAATGAAAAAACCATCTAGAGGTTACAACCGTTATCTGACTTGAATTTAAGCTTTTAACGCTTCTTAAATACGACACCGATAGTTGCATCATAGCTTTTCTTGTGAGTTAAGTTTTTAAACAGGTGTTTAATTAATGTTCCAGATCATGAAGATCTATTTTCTTCTTATTGTTATTCCTAAACGTTTTAAGCATTCTTAACTTCCACTACAACCAGATAACAAAACCGCAAATATTCCTTCACAATAACAAATCAAAATAATTAATTGTTTTGATTCGATATGAATTTAAACAGACCACTCCTTGTTCTGTTCTGAGTACACACATCCATACCAGGAAAACTTAATAAATCTTTTTTTAATGTTATAAACATAATATTTTTCCAAACATTATTTTCAGTATTCCAAAAGCTTAACATCCTTACGGAGATTGTTTTCCTTTTGTATTACATTTTCTTCTCTATGAAAACAACAACAGCAAGAAGAAGAAAAATAAAAACGAACGAACGATCTTAAAAGAAAAATCTTTTTCTTAAAGAAAATATAATAATATTTTTTTCTTAATGAATTTATTATTATGTGAATTTTGTCAATATTTGGTGACTTAATGAACTTCAACAAAATCTATTCAGTTTTGTTTTTCTGTTACAGTTTTCATAATAGACAAAGTGTTTTTGTTATGAAGAATAAGAATAACTTGTATGCTGATGATGGATGTTCGATACATTAAAATTTATGCTGTTCGAATTCTATATAACGTTGAATGATCTTGAAGTATTTTATTGACTTTAGTTGTAGTTTGTTGTTCCTAAAGATATGAAAGCCAATATTTGTTTTTGCTGTTGTTGAATAACGATGAACATGGCATGGTATTCTAATTGACGAACTTAGATGGATTCCAATAATATTTTTTATTTGTTGTCAAATTGGTTATATTAATAACTTTTATTATTCCTTGTAATTTAGCTTCTGTGACTTTGAATTTGTTTATAAAGTGCAACATTTAAAATTATTTTTAAATGTTAAAACTTTTTTTTCATAATTACATCTTTTTGACTGCAGTAAAATTGTATTTTAGAACAGCGGCTTTAATGTGTTTCTTTTATCGAGGGCCACAAAATGGTCGGTGCAAGTAGCAATACTATCTAAAGTTCTATTGTACTTACTTGAGTGGGTTTTAAAACCATAGTCGTGGTTGAGCCAAGATGAGAATTTTACCGATCTAATAAAGGCATATGTTTGAATCAATTTTTTTTATCGCACCATATCTGTTAGTCAAATCCGGTAGGATGAACTGGTATAAGTTCAAGCTTTAATTTTTGGGTTAAATTTATATGATTTGGAAGTTCAGGATCTCAGGTCTCTTATGGTCTCTTTTGCTGTAATTTCATATCCTTTTGGATTTCCGTTTCGTACTGGTGACGTCCTTGCATTGATGTCGCATTTCGATTTTATTTCAGATGTCATCAGAGCAAAACAACAATACTTTACAGGGACGAGTATAGGACCTAGAAATGTGGAGTTATAATTTTTTTATTTAAAGTGAGGCATGTTTAGTGTTAATTATAATGGATTATAAAATAAACGTTGTTGAATAGCTGAAGATGTCATACCATAGGGTTTGAGAATATAAACCAAGTTCCTTAAAGAAATTTATTGACATTTGTTTTAAAATTTTGGGGATTAAAATTGTCAGAAAATACCCACGCTGGTAAGGTTTTTTAGAGATCAGACCTTTTAGAGTCTCTAAGGTGTTTTAGAGACTCTGTTAAAAAAACGACGGTTCTAATTTGGAAAGTTACAGTTCTACACCTTGTTATTTGAACCGTAAAGGGATGAGCTGTTATGGCTGCTCTGGTGCTACGTACGAGGTTTTACAAACTCAGGTAGAATCGATTTAACTTTCGCAAATGCTCGTTCATCGATAATGTACTTGTAAAAAATTCCAGATTGTAAAATTTAAATTCCTGATCAACTTTTAGCCTACACTATATAGAATAAAGACGTTTTAAACGCAATAAATATCTTTGATAAAATATCTTTGATAAAATTGTATATGGACTTCCGCAGCCAAATTCTGTACCTGTGAAGTGGTGAAGTGTTAAAAGTTTCTTCATTTCGATTAAATCATTAAGTTTTTATCATTTTACCATTTTTGCGATTCTATATGCGATTTGAATGTTAAAAAATTTAATAGCAAGCGTCGCACTGTCAAACGTCCACAGTATTTAAGATAAAATGTTTATTTTAACTTTTAACACAATTTAAACGTAAAACGTTTACAAATTTTAATATATATAAATATTTAAAATAATTAATTTGAAAAATAAATCTGTTAATTTAGAAATGCAATTTTAACATATGGAGGGGCTGAAGCTCTGAGATGGGATAAAGATTTGTATATAGTTTTCGACAAAAAACTTTTATGAGGACATGGTTTTTAGTTTTGGGCAGCGATGTATATCAAACATAACTCTTTGTTAAAGTACAAGTATTTTTTATCTCTGATTAAAAATTTATTACAAAACTAACACGAAACATCAATACGTTGCCGGAAAATTATAATCAAAATTCCAAAAATATTGTTAAATTAAATAAAATCAAACTTCTTCATAATTTCAAAAATATTCCAAAAATTAGAATAAAATCAAATATTTAAACTTTTTCTAAATTCCAATAATATTTCAAAAATTCTTAAAAATCCGAACTTTTTCCAAAATTCTAAAAATATTTCAAAAATTATTACAAAATCAAAAATTGAAAATTTTTTCAAAATTCCAAAAATTATAATAAGATCAAAAATTAAAAATTTCTCAAAATTCTAAATATATTCCAAAAATTCTTACAAAATCAAAAATTAAAACTTTTTCCGAAATTCTAAAACTATTGCAAAAATTATTACAAAATCAAAAATACAAACTTTTTCAAAATTCCAAAAATATTTCAAAAACTATAACAAATTCAAAAATTTCCATGTCCGATTTCGTTTTAAATTGCATTTACGTCATACAAACAACTACATTTTTTTTTCCAAAAAATTGGCTAAAAAATAAATGAAATCATTTTTTGACACACTTGACATTATTTTTTGACAAACTTATAACGCAATAATCTAGTTTTTGATCTCACATACTACTCATTACCATCAAGATTTTTCGAAATTTAATGTTTCTACTCGTAATCACTTAAAATGAACGTTTTTTAAGCCAAAAATATGAAAATGCTATTTTTGACACACATAATGATTTTTTTGACACACTTCCGGTACAGTTATCGAACACAGCGTCCTTTTGGACCTGTCCCTTGAGTATACCTATTTTTAGAAAAAAAAAATTTTGAAATCCCTCCAGCGGTTTTCCCTGCAGCGTAGGTAATGACGGCCGGCCGGACGGCCGACAGACAGACATACATTTTTTTTTGCTTATTTAGAATCAGTAGGTCCTAAAACGTCGAGAAATGCCAAAACAAGTGGGGGTAAGAATTTCATTTTGGGCTTATGAATGTAATGCTTAGGTCTTTCAGACCGAAGTAAAATAATAATAAATGTTACATATAAATTTAAAAGCCTAATATGTTTGAATAAAATATTTCCTTATATTTCCAAATATAAATATTTTTAATTGTCCATACAACACAAATTTTAATCATATTGAATTACTTTAAGAACACCTTATATTCAGCTGTGATAGCGTTTGAAATATGGTTTGACAATTTAGCAGTGAAGTGATAAAAAACTTATCACTTCACCTCTTCACAGTTACAGAATTTGGCTGCTGGATAGTGGAGCCGCTATTAGTATTCTAAGAAGATATTCCTTAGAATTCTTAAACGACACCGGCATTACATATCGTAAATTTTTATCTTGCATCTGCACAGCGGATGGCACACGTAACTAAATTTTAGGATATATTGTGTTATTTTATTAGATTTAATAAAATTTATTATTCACAACAAAACAATATGTTTATTAAACAGGTAATGAGAAACACATTTTGTAATTTGACATTTCATCTTAAATATAATAAAGCAGCGAATACATTCTAAATTTGTGTCAAAATTAAAGCATTGATTACATTCATTTTAACATTCCCACTTAATCAATGATTTAAAAATGCTAGACTAAAAAAATATTACATTTCATTTCATTGAATAAAAATAATGCTATTAATTTTTAAGTCCCATTTCCTTTGAGCAGAAAATATGTTTTTCAGTAATCACTCCCTTGGTTAAACTATCGGCTACCATTCGATCTGTTTTGATGTGGTTCAAAATAATCTTCTTACTGTCAATTAATTCACGTATAAAGTGATGACGAATATCAATGTGTTTGCTTCTCGCACTATATGCTCCATTACGTGATAAATCTACTGCACCTTTATTATCACAATAGATTTGCATAATTTGTATATTATCATGCAAAATTTCACCCATTAGTTGCTGCAACCAATTAGATTCTTGACAAGCAGCAGCTAATGCCATATATTCCGATTCAGTTGTGCTAAGAGCAACTGTTTGTTGCTTTTTACATGACCATGAAATAGCAGCACCTTGATATAAGAAAACGTAGCCTGTACATGAGCGACGATCACTAAAATTCGAACCCCAATCAGCATCAGAAAAACAACATATGTCATCGTATTTTGCATTTTTGGTGAACACCAATTTGTAGTCTAATGTACCATTTAAGTAACGTAGAATTCGTTTTAGTGCCCTCCAATGAGCAATTCCCGGATTGTGGTTGAACCGGCTTACATTTGCAACACTAAATGCAATATCAGGACGAGTGCATTGAGCCAAATACAAAACACTTCCAACAACTTCTTGATATGGAATCGAATTCATCTTCTCAATTTCATCTTTAGTTTGCGGTGACATTTCCTTCATTAATCTTTGATTCAAATCACATGGTGTTTTTACTGGATCACAATTTATCATATTAAATTTGTGTAATATGCTTTCAGTATAATTTTGTTGATCCAGACTAATTGTGCCATTTCTGTTATCATAACTAATACGCATCCCTAAAATGTTTGTTGCCTTTCCAAGATCTTTCATACTAAAATGTCTTGTTAATGTTGATTTTAATTGGTTTTTCCAAGCAGCATTATTGAAAAAAATTAGCAGATCATCAACATAAACAGCAACAATAACAATTGAATTTCCATTTCGACGAATATAAATGCATGTATCTGTTTTGCATCGATTATACCCAGCATTTACAAGTACATCATTCAATTTACGGTTCCATTGTCGGCTGGCTTGTTTTAAACCGTAAATAGCTTTCCTTAATTTGCAAACTCTTCCAGACTTATCATCGAAATATTCTGGTTGGTTCATATAAATGGTTTCTTCAACCTCCCCTTGAAGAAAAGCTGTTATTGCATCCATTTGTTCTATTTTTAAATCATATTTTACAGCAATTGCCATTAATAACCGAATCGATGAGTATCGAACAACAGGTGAAAATGTTTCACCATAGTCAATTCCAGCTTTTTGACTACAACCTTTAGCAACCATTCTTGCTTTATAACGAACAACATTTCCATTCGAATCTGTTTTCCTTTTGAAAACCCATTTACAATTGATAGGTTTTCGATCTTTTGGCAAATCCACCAAATCCCATGTGTGATTATCCAACAACGATTGATATTCTTCTTTCATTGCCAATTGCCAATTATGTTTCTCTTGACTATCAAACGCTTGTTGAATTGAATTTGGTTCATCGTCCAAAACGCTGTTCATTAAAAAAACAGCTTTCGAATTTTGATTATTTTTCACTCTTTTAGAACGACGGACAACTTCTAAATCAGAAACAATATCAACTGATTCATCTGGAACATAATCAGTATCACTATGTGTATCATCCAAATTCCCACTTGAATTTATACTGATTATCGATGAATTTCCCTCCTCAGTTGGTATAACCGTCTCTCCATCATTGTTCTCATCGTTTGAATTGTCTTCAATCACATTTTCAACTATTTCGTCTTCTTTATTTGTTGTAAGCGAATCCATAAATGAATCATTGACAGCACTGTCATGATGTGCTTTATTTATTTCCAATGGTTCATTGACAATTGCTCTACTTTCTTCATTTTCTTCAATTGCAGTGTCATATGTATCAGCATTTTCGAAAAATTTCACATCACGACATGCAATTACTTCTTTTGTTTTTAAATCCATTAGCCGATATCCCTTTTGCGTTTCACAATATCCAACGAAAATGTATTCTTTTGACTTTGCATCAAACTTTTGTCTCTTTTCGCTTGGAATATATGCCATCGCTCGTGAACCAAAAACTTTAAAATAACTAATATTTGGTTTTTTATTGGTCCATATTTCCATCGGTGATTTATTATTCAAGACGTTCGAAATCGTGTGATTCTTGATATAGGCAGCCTGTATTTACTGCTTCAGCCCAAAAACTTTTATGTAAACCTGCATCTTGGAGCATACATCTAGCCTTTTCAGTTATTGTCCGAATCGTGCGTTCAGCTAGACCATTTTGTTGTGGTGTATATGGAATCGACGTTTGATGTCGAATACCATGTTTACTAAAAAAATCTTTAAATTTATTCGAACAAAATTCTGTTCCATTGTCGCTACGAAACACTTTGATTTGTAGACCTGTTTGTTTTTCCACAAAATTCTTGAATGAACAAAATCTGTCAAAAACTTCATTTTTGTGTTTCAGCATATAAACAAATGTTCGTCGACTAAAATCATCAACTAAGACCAAACAAAATTTACTCCCTCCAATCGATGCACATTCAACTTTGCCAAACAAATCAGCATGTACAATTTCAATTAACTCCTTAGCTCTTGAACCAGCATTATTGAATGGTTTTCTGGATTGTTTCCCTTGACAACAAGCAACACATGCATTGTCTTTCATCTTATCAACATATGATACTCCAATCACTCCACCATTCTTCATTTTACACATATCAGTGATATTCAAATGAGCTAATCTTCTATGCCATAATTGCATTGAAGTTTCTGGATTTATCGATGTCATCACCATATGTTGACTAAATCCCTCCAATCGATATAAACCATCAACTAATGATGCAGTTGCTAATAATTCACCTTTTCCGTTTCGAATTACACACCTATTCGATGAAAAAACAACATTATTACCTTTACTAACAATTTCACTTACCGAAAGTAAGTTTGCAGTCAACTGCGGTACACAAAGTACATTCTGCATTTGTATTTTCGATCGATTGCCATCAACATTTACTTCAAAATTCACATTACCACTGAATTCAACTTTCATAAATTCGTTATTGGCGGCTCGAATTTGCTGAATTCCATATTGTTTTGTTCCAACTATCCAACTTCTATGCATCGTCATATGTCTAGTTGCACCAGAATCAATGTACCATTGATTTTTGTCAAATTTATCATTCAAAAAGGAAGAACTCAATGCGAAAAATGCGTTGCGTTTTTCAATTGCTTTATGTTCAGTAGATTTATTTTGTTTTTCTGGACACGAAGAACTAAAATGACCTTTTTTTCTACACGAATAACAAATAATATTTGATTTACTTCTGGAAAAATTGCGTTTCTTTGAAAACAATGCATTTTCAGCATTTTTTGGCTTTTCATTTGAAGTTTCTTGCAGCAATTTTGTTTTCACACTATCACTTGTTAATTCCTTTCCCGTACTTTCCATTGCCATAATCATTGGCATATAGTCATCATTCAATCCAGCCAATAAAAAAATCGCAAGCCATTCATCAGGAACCTTAAACCCAATTTCATTCAATCTTTGAGCTGTTGAGATAATCTCACTAACATATACATTCATGGATACACAATTATCCAACTTCGTATTTACAATTTTCCTCATCAAACTCACCTTTCGTACAGCACCTGTATCTTCAAAAGTTTTTTTTAGATTGTCCCAAACCTCTCTTGCAGTTGATGCTGACTGCACATGAACGTAGTTTGATTTATCTATGCTCAAGATAATTGCTGCTTTGGCTTTAGCATTTTTTTTTTCATCAATCTCATTGCCAGTAATACACGTAGAATGGCCTTCCATGATTAGATAATTTTCCATCGAAAACTTCCATGACGCATAGTTTTCACGCCCTCTTAATTTCTCAATTGATGATAAAATTGATGAAGCCATTTGTTTTACTTTTTGGTAATATGTAAAACAAAAAATTTTAGCTGGGCCTATAACCTGTTATTTTATTAGATTTAATAAAATTTATTATTCACAACAAAACAATATGTTTATTAAACAGGTAATGAGAAACACATTTTGTAATTTGACATTTCATCTTAAATATAATAAAGCAGCGAATACATTCTAAATTTGTGTCAAAATTAAAGCATTGATTACATTCATTTTAACATATTGACTGCCCCATTTCTTTTAATGACTTCACAAAATCTTTTCGTTCTATTTTGTCCAGGCGTACCTGGTCATCGATTTTGGAGAGATTTTGGTGTCACTCCTCATTCATTGGTAATCTTATTTCGAGGGATGCAACCCAAGATCAAACCCTTCATAGTCTCGGTGATCCAATTGCCGAGGAGCGTTATCACGCGACCATCAGATCCAGCGTGCAACAACATTTGTAAGCTACAATCAAGAAGTCCCAAGTATAATTTATGAACGCGAATCCAAACACGGACGTTTTGGGCACAACATCGAGTCTTGGTACGACAACATCGCTTAAGTGGTGCTATGAATAAATTTTCGGCCAAGCTGGCTTCACAATTTTTACCAGCCACAATAGAATGCAAGTTTGGTAAGGTTCTGTACAGATGCACGAATTTAGATTGTAAGTAGGGTTTCTAAATATCCGACCTATTTGATTATCCGGATATCGAATACATAAACAATAAATTATCCGGATAATCCGGATATCCGGATAATTAAACAATAAATAAAACATGTTTTTTACTTTGCGGTATTTAAATCATTTATGTATATTTTTCGTGTCTATATTAATTAATTTTTATATATAGTCACAAAATAACAAAAATAGTAACAAATCATAAATAATAATAATAAAAAAATTAAATTATTGATAAATTTAATTAAATTAATGAAGTTATTGATGCATTTATAAAAATGCATATTTTAGAAAAATTATTGCATTAATTAATTAATAATTACAATGTCTCGATATTGAATCGAGTTCTAATTTTTGTCCTGGTAAGACCAGCAATTGAAAATAACCGCTCCGTTGCAGTCGATGTAGGTTTTATTGGTAATAATACGCAATATAGAATATTTAAACTGCCCTTCGTTTTTTATAATTATTTAAATAAATGAAATTTTTTTTCAGCAATATGGAACTTCCTTCATTCTGCTTCTCAACATGAGTAATTAAAGCAATAGCATTCTCAAGTACTTTCTGCAGTTGCGATTTCTTATACAAACTTCACTACTTAGACTTTCTTCATCTTCACTTTCAATAGTAATTTCATTAGTGATTTCCTCAGAGTCATAACTTAGAAGTACAGCTCTCATAAACTTTAAAAAAAATAGCCAACACTTCAGATTTTATTGACAGGGCCACAAGTTTATAAAACATTAGTTTTTTAAAATTAACATAGCATTAAATAAATATTAGTAAAATATCTTTACACTGCAGATTCACGAAGTGTTTCATAAAACATTCAATGATTACAGTTTTCAAAACATTAATGTTGTAAATAAATTTTTAAAACTTGTAGTCACTTCACTGCACTAACAAACTTTGCAACGCAAGTTAATAGTTATTTGAACTTTTCAACGCAATTTGATTATTTTTTTTACAAAATAAAGGGTTTTTTAATATTCGGATAGTTGCAAAAAAGTATCCGGATAATCGAATAGTCAAAATATGGTCGAATAATCCGGATAATTCGATATCCGGATATCCGGATTAGAAACCCTAATTGTAAGACCATGGACAATTACCATGCTAAAGACATTAAATTAGTCCCCCATTAATTTTAGATTCATGTTAACTTATTTTTTATTAGTCCCTTAATTATAGGTCCTTCTTAATTTATTTTATTTTTCTTTAATTTTTTTTTGTACTTAAATTTTTGCTATTTCCTTTTTATTGTATAATTTTTTATTTGTTTTTCCTCATTTTTGTTTTTATTATTACCTTTGGTCTATTATTCTAACCCCGGTTGGTCTAATAAATCATCCAAAATGCTAAACTCATTAACGACTTCCGGTTAGATGTGTGCTGCTTAAGACATTTTTGAAACTGCGGTTGCCTACTGCTTTTTTTTAATTTACCCCTCCCATTCATTTAAAATTTCTTTACAAAAAATTTTATTATTTTTTTGAATAGTCTTCATCGTCAACAATAGCAAATGATGACTCCTTATGTACCTGAAACTAAATTTTGGTACTTGAGGGCATTGTCCAATAAAAGTGTTAGGTAGTTCTTTTTTTATTTTTTTGGAGTAAACTGATGTGCGTAGAAGGAGATTATGACTCAAATCTTCCATCAGTTCACATGGTATTGCTGGACAGGGCTCTCAAGTATGGAACTTTGGTTGATGTTCATAAGAGTAAACGTTTACGTCCTTCATCACAATAGAACTTACCTTATTTGTGTGTCTCCTCCGTTTGTACCTATCATTTGACTCATTTATACATACTCACCAACTTTGTGCTGCGACTTTGGGTGGTGCAGTCATGCTAAGACTCGGTGTGTCTCAACTGGGATTTTTTTCGAAAAATGACAGGTAAAACGATAATTTTAATACAGCTTTAATATGGTCAACAAGCCTTTCGCTTCTACGGTCAAGGATATGGGTGCAGGTGATATTTGTTAACGTCAATAAATTTTTTTTTATTCAACATCTTAATTTTCCATTAAGATACAATTTGCAATTAAGATACAATTTAAATAAGTTCTGTTATGCCCAGCAAATTCTTTTAGGTATACATTTTTTTGCCTCGGAATCAAACAAAAAATTAAGACATTAATTGTACCAACTTTTCGTTACATCAAATATCCTAAGAATATCATTTAATAACTGGCATATGCAGTGTTTCTCTGTAACTGAGAAGTAAGAGAAATAAAAATAAATCTTTTTATTTAAAATAATAAATTTTTTGCATTTTTTTCATGTACAACTCTTTATTTTTATTTTCTAAACATTTGGCTTTCAATTGTTTTGCATACACTTATAATTTATTTTAAAATTTCTTCTTCCCTGCGTGAAACAGCGTATTTAGCAAACATGAAGCATATTATTTTCGGTCAGAGTTTGCAATGTGAATAGGTTGTTTCATCCGTGATAATTCTTAAGATAAGTTCTCAAACCTAAAATAAAATAAAGCAAAAGAAATGCATCCATATCATACATTTCGTATTTCCAAATGAACTAAATTTTCAATTCAAAATTAATCCAAGTTTAATAATAATAAAAAAAGCAACTTAGCATTTCAAGCTAGTTTTATTTTCTGTTGCGAAAAACAGTAAAAATATTTCCATAATTCCATATGGAGTCTAATGACAGTGGAAAAATTCAACTTAAGTAAAAATAAATAAGTGATGAAGAAGTTTCAGCTTTGAAATTGTCATCGCCTCAACGGCGTAATCGATAGCGTGTTTGCCTAAGGATTCGAGCCGGGCACTGACGAGGGTAGGTTCGAATCCCATTCGAAACACGAAAAATGTGAAATGGAGTTTTTTTCTGAGAAACTTCAAACCATACCTTTGAATTGAAAAAAATCCAATTACTTCTTTACTTACTTGAGTTTAATTGATCTCAAAAAAATCCAGAATAAAATTATGTTTTGATAATGACATAATTTTTGTTGATTTTTAATTACAATTTTGCTAAATATCGGGTATTCTATTAGGGATTTTTTTTTTAAAGCTGTCAATTCAGCCATATTGACCTCCATTTTTTTTTAATTTGACATTTGGAAAGAGGAAGGTTTGCGATTTGTTAAAATGTCATCGCATAGTATGGAACAACGTGTTAAATTCGTTCAGCTTTATTATGAAAATGGGCGTTCTGTAAAAAATGTTATTCGTATATTACGTGGTTATGTAAACAAGCAAAATTGTCACATTTGGAGTGAAGAGAACCCAAGAGAAATCCTTCAGCAAGGTTTGTATTCAAAAAAAGTTACAGTTTGGTGCGGTTTATGGAGCGGTGGAGTCATTGGACCTTACTTTTTTCATGATGATGAAGGCAACGCCGTTACTGTAACGATACAGAAGCATGATTCCTTATTTTTTGTGGCGGGAATTGGTGAATATTGATCTGCATGACATGTGGTTTCAACAGGATGGAGCCACTTGTCTTGCAGCTCTAACAATGGATTTATTGAGACAAAACTTTCCTGGACGAGTTATCTCAAGAAATGGTCATGTTGAATGGCCACCAAGATCTTGTGATCTGACTCCTTTAGACTTCTTTCTTTGGAGCTTTGTTAAATCACAAGTCTACCGCAATAACCCATAGACGATTGATGAATTAAAAGCGGAGATTATTCGTGTTATTGGCGAGATTCAGCCCGACTTGTTTGAAAAAGTCATCGAAAATTTGACAAGAAAGTCACCATCTGTAGAGCATCAAGAGGTGGTCACTTACATGATATTATTTTTAAAACATAAATGGCAAACCTTCAACTTTCATATAATGCATAAATAAAGATACTTTCAATGTAAACATTGTGTTTTTCTTTTAATTAAAAAAAAATCCTTAATGGAACACCCTTTATATATTCTCTTCAATTTTATTATATAACAAAATGTTACATAATTTAAAATTGCTACAAATTAATCTATGTCTTCAACAGAAAACAAATAATAAATTTCTTTCTTTTTGATGGAGAAATGTTTAGGTAAAGAATGAAAACAATTATTGTTTCTTTTAATATTTTGGATGATGAACTATGTTTGGATGATGAGGAATGATAAAGATAAACACGGATGTAAGTTAAGTATTAGGTATACAAGATATAATTTTGGGTATTAAAAAGATAGTGATAATTTGGAACATACTCCAATATGGGACTTGAGGTATAAGAAAATATACATTCAAAACGTTTTTATAAAGATATTAAAGAAAAGATATTATATATGGATAAAGGAAGTGTTTTATTTACATTGTAGAAATGGAAATCGAAAGGTCTAAGAGTTGCCTAAGATCTGGAATGACCCATCCTGGTCATCCGTTCTATTTCTACCATCCCTTTCTGTAGAAGTAAGTCTGCGAGCAGTTTTCCTAGACAGTTTAAGATCCATTTTAAGTAACTGTTAACACTTAACTTACCTTGCGATGTGAAAATTCAAACAAAATCGAAATTCATTCTCGAAATACAATTATTAAGAAGTTGTCTCGGATGTGTACTTTGACACTAGTACAATTATTAGGCTTTTACGCAAATATTCAGATATATACAATTCCCCACACAAATGAGCATGCCATGCCGTTCAACTTAAGAATTACTGTGTTTTAGTAATATCTTTTAGGTAGATTTCATATAAAAGTCTACCTATTGCAATGGGCTTCATCTCGGAATTTCGGAAAATTTTTGTGCCAAACGACTATATATGATAAGCGAAGACGAAAAAACAAAAAAAAATTTATATATATATATATATATATATATATATATATATATATATATATATATATATATATATATATATATATATATATATATATATATATATATATATATATATATATATATATATATATATATATATATATATATATATATATATATATATATATATTTATATATATATATATATATATATATATATATATATATATATATATATATATATATATATATATATATATATATATATATATATATATATATATATATATATAATATATATATATATATATATATATATATATATATATATTGTTCTGGATACGGTGGTGGATGTGTGATGTTGTTGAGATGATGATTCTTACGGGCACTCACTTTCACTTTTATAAATAAAACACTTAAAATTCATATATAAATATATATTTCTATATATTAGAATATATTTACTTTTTTATATCACTAAATTATTTTATTTTTTTATTTATTTGTATTTTTAGGGATGTTTATAACTTAATTTCACTTAAAACTAAAATTTCTTACACTTAAAATTAATTTGATTGATAGATGTATATTTGAAATTATTTTGGAGGAAAGGGATGTTTTTGACTGGTGGTTTTAAGATTACTGACTGATCGCATAAATTATATTTTTTGAGATCGTTATTTTTTTGTTTTTATATTTTTTATAATTTCAATTGTTTTAAGGAAGGGATATTTTGGGTTTTTATTTTTGGAAATTTTGGAATTTTTAATAAAACATCTGTTTTTTTTAAATAGGAAAAGTGGATGGATTAGTTATTTTGAGTTAATAAATTGGATTTTTTATGACGGAAAGTTTTTGGATGATGGTAGAAATGTATTTGGTGTTTTGATAGGATTTATGATGTCTGGCGACATCAAAAGAAGGTAAGGATTATGGATGTTATAAGAATGGAAATTTGGGTTTTATTGTTATGTTATATTTAATTATTCGTAAATAATAAATAGTTTGGATTTGGGATTTTTAGTGTCTGGCGACATCGAAGGGATGTTGGGATTATGGAAATTAAGGATGTAACTGAATTTAAATTTTTTTTAATGTTTTAACATTTTGATATAATTTAATTGTGTTTTCACACAACAATATATATATATATATATATATATATATATATATATATATATATATATATATATATATATATATATATATATATATATATATATATATATATATATATATATATATATATATATATATATATATATATATATATATATATATATATATATATATATATATATATATATATATATATATATATATATATATATATATATATTAGACTGGTCGTTAAAAACTAAATTTTCCGAGACGCCCCCTAGAAAAATTCTTTGTGGTCAAAAACCACAACGGCATTATTTTTTTTTTTAAACCAAAAGAACACGTGCCGCAAAATCGTTGAAGTTGATTTTTTGAAAAATTCGTAGATTTTTTCAAATATCTCATAAAATATGCAGATGTAAAAAAAAATCACAGAATCATTTTTGTAGGAAATTCAATTCTCTACAAAAAAGGTCTAAATCATTTTTCCCGAAAACGTATAGTTCTCATGATATTTTGAAAACGAACTTGTAAGTTTTAGTAATTTTTAAAAAACATAAAAAATAAAGATGACGAAAAACTCCTAATTTTCTTCTTATGCAATAAAATGAAATGTATAAAAAAATAATCGTGGCAAAAAAATCAAAATTAGTACTTTTTCGTCGAAATTTTCATCATTTGGTTTTACGAGTTTCGAAGAATTTCAAGTTTTATTTGAAAATATCATCAGAACTATAGGTTTTAGGAAAAAAATGACTTGGACCTTTTTTGTAGAAAATTAAATTTCCTGCAAAAATGATTATGTGATTTTTTTTGACATCTGCATATTTTATGAGATATTAACAATTTTATCAAAAAATAAACTTCGATGATTTTGCGGCACGTGTTTTCACTTAAAAAAAAAAAAATAAAGCCGTTATGGTTTTTTGACCACAAAGAATTTTTCTGGGGGGCATCTCGGAAAATATATATATATATATATATATATATATATATATATATATATATATATATATATATATATATATATATATATATATATATATATATATGTATATATATATATATATATATATATATATATATATATATATATATATATATATATATATATATATATATATAAATATATATATATATATATATATATATATATATATATATATATATATATATATATATATATATATATATATATATATATATATATATATATATATATATATATATATATATATATATTTATATATATATATATATATATATATATATATATATATATATATATATATATATATATATATATATATATATATATATATGCCCTATATATATATATATATATATATATATATATATATATATATATATATATATATATATATATATATTAGGGTGTCCCAAGACATAGAGCAAAAAAATTTTTTTGCAAAATTTTATACGCATACCCGCTAAATTTTTTCCAATTAACCTTAAAAACTTAAATTAAAAGTTTTACTGCGATTGGATGACGATAACCCGTGCCGACTTGAAGTTGAACTTTAACATACGAGCTTTTACTGCGATTACTGTGCAATTATTTGAAAAATTA
>OY856187.1:70170984-70287832 GCA_963693315.1 Diogma glabrata
ATCGTTTGTTTTGTTTTGTGATTATTGCGGTTGGTTTATTTATTTTTGTTTTAGTTTTAAAAATATGGCTTCCCCAAACAATTCTCTCTCGCGTCCTGCCTCACCTGTGAATGCCTTGGGTGGAATGAAGCACCCATGTTAATGACTCATCAGCAGTTAGCTGATATTATCCAAGGAAACTTGCAGCAGTTTGCCCATCAACAGTTCATGGCACAGCGGCAGATGCCACCACCTTGCTCACAATCTCCATCAACTGAACCAGATGTAGCTACAGTGAGCAATATTAATTTTGTTAAATTTAAAGCTCCGCAAAATTTGTTTGACCAAAACGCAATTGTTTAGTTCAGTTCAGGATGTTGGATGTTGGAACTAAAATTTTTTAGTTCGAATGTTAGGTCGGAAATGACCAAATATTCACATGCATTAAGTGCAATTGATTCACGATTGCACAACAAATTGGCACCGTTGCTCTTTAAAGAGATAGGTGATACTCCTTATACTACCTTTAAGATGGAGGTAATTAAAATTTTAAGCGACAGTGATAAGGCAAAAATTAATAATATTTTGCATAAATTAGTATTAGGTGATGAAAAACTTACACAGCTGCTAGCTGAATTCTGAAGTAATGGTGCTGATATGAACGATGGCATTATCAAACAACTTTGGATGGCACGTCTTCCTGAAAGCATCCAACTTGTTTTATCGTCTTTCGAAAACGATTTGCCATTAACGTTGTTGGCAGAACGTGCCGACAATCTTATGGAAATGTTGTCACAGAGACAAATTTTCGCAATGAACTGCGAAATCAGTTCATCAACTGATGAACTGATTCATCAAAGTGCTTCTCAACATAAAAAAATCGAAACATTAATAAAATTCTTAATAATTTTAAAACGCAAATGCTGAGTGAAATTCACTCGGTAGTAAATGCTGGTCATAGGTCGCGCTCTAAATCTCGTGATAACCGTCGGAGTACTTCTAGATCAAAGTCTAGAGAATTAAAAATTAATTCGGACATTTGTTTTTACCACTCCATATTTAAAAACAAAGCACAACGCTGCGTCACTGGATGTTTTTTAAAAATGTTTAATATTTCCACAACATTTTTAAAATCACATCCATGCACATGGAGTTACTTAAGTGAATACAAAGAAGCGCAAAAAATTGTAAGTCGTTTAAAGGTAGTCAACGATCCAGCAGAACGATGCATAAAATTAATGGAAGAGTTCGATGATAAAATAACTAAAGATGAAGATCAAAAACAATTTTTGTTAAAGGTAAACAATAAGCAATAATTTAAGATAATTTAAGCATATATAGAATGAGAATTAATTTTATTTCATGCATTTTCAGACCGTTCAAGACTACCGTAAGAAATATCCGAAATCTGCTACATTGCAGGATTCAAAAAGGCCTTTATAATTTTGTTAACATTATAAAATAGGTTCCTGTTTTTAAACATTAAATGATACTTTAGAAACTGTTATACGGTTTTGTTTTTAATACAGACTCGACTATGTGAAAATTACAAAAAATTTGTATGTAAGCGTGCTTAAGAATCAAAAAAGCCACGTGTTAAAATTGTAATAGAGTGGTGAAACTTTGTCAGTATCCTTAAATTACCCAAAGGAACAAAATTCCGGCTGGCGCCATGCCAAAATACGAAAAAAAAATTCACCCATAGAAATAAGTGCCACCCTAATATATATATATATATATATATATATATATAATATATATATATATATATATATATATATATATATATATATATATATATATATATATATATTATATATATATATATATATATATATATATATATATATATATATATATATATATAATATATATAATATATATATATATATATATATTATATATATATATATATATATTATATATATATATATATATATATATATATATATATATATATATATATATATATATATATATATATATACAAATATATATATATATATATATATATATATATATATATATATATATATATATATATATATATATATATATATATATATATATATATATATATATATAATATATATATATATATATATATATATATATATATATATATATATATATATATATATATATATATATAGTATATATATATTTATATATATATATATATATATAAACGATATGAGATATAACGAAAACGACCGGCACTCTCACGGTCGCATTTGTTGAAGTAGATCAAAAAAATTTTCTGCACTTGTGTGTTCTAATAATATCTTGGAAGTTGGAAGTTCGTGAATCAGCAAAATCCGACACGTGGTTAAGAAACTAGAGGCTTTTTTATGAAAAAAATTGATTTTTTTAAAACCGTTATAACGGCCGTTTGGATACTCATATTTCAAAAAATTTAACAAATTTAGAATTTTTGGAATCTTTTTTATTAACTTGTTTTAAAAATAGACCTCTGCAGTTAGAGGTTCCTGAGTGAGCGGCTCCAACAAAAAAAATTGCAAAAAACAATTTTTTTTTTTTTAAACAACTGGCACTCTCATGGTCGCGTTTATAAGGCCAGATCAAAAAACCTTTTTTAAAAATGTGCGTTTTATTAATATCTTGGACAAGTTCGTAAATCAGCCCAATCCAACATGTGGTTAAGAAACTAGAAGCTTTATACTAGAAAAAAACTCTGTTTTTTAGATCCGTTATAACGGCCGTTTGGATTCTTATGTTTTTAAAAACTTCATAAATTTAGAATTTTTGAAACCTTTTGAATCAGTTTCTTTCAAAAAAAAACCTCTGCAGTTAGAGGTTCCTGAGTGAGCGGCTCCAACAAAAAGCTTGTAAAACACAAAATGCGTTTGAATCAACCGGCGCTCTCACGGTTGCATTTGTGGAGCCAGATCAAAAAACCTCTCTTAAAAATGTGTGTTTTATTAATATCTTGGACAAATTCGTAAATCAGAAAAATCTGACACATGGTTAAGGAACTATAGGCTTTATACTAGAAAAAAAGTGTTTTTTTAATCCGTTATAACGGCCGTTTGGATACTAATATTTTTAAAATCTTCATAAATTTAGAATCTGTGGAAGCATTTTAATTCGTTTCTTATAATATAAACCTCTGCAGTTAGAGGTTTTTGACTTGTTGGCTTCAACAAAAAAGTTTGCAACAATCCCCAACTACAATTTCCAAAAACCTTATAACAGTCAATGTCAACCTTATAACAGTCACAAAAAATAAAAGATTTGAATAGAAGAAATTAATTTTTTTTTCTTAGAAATAAACTATTTTGATATTTTGCAGTAATTGCACGACATATGATATAGAGTAGGTTTGTGTCATAAATTGTCACACACATGTTCTGTGGTAGATTTGATATTTGTTTGTTGCAAAATTGGTAGCTAATTTTCTTTTTAAAATTTGTTCGATATCTGTTTGAAATTAGTTGGTTTTGTTTAAACTAATCTGCTGATACATCAGATTCTACTGCCACACAAAACTGTCTGATCTCGAAATCTACCTATTTCTAGCAGATATACGTGCCGCTTGGACTTTTTCCTTTGTTTTAGGTGAAGTTTTGTGTACTTTCTCATAATATTTTGATAAGATGGGATGTTAAAATGAAGGTGAACAGGTCTGGAAAGCGACCTGGCATTCCAGAATGTTCCCAGTTTATTTTTGAAATGGTTTTGTGGCTTCACACATTAAATGGTTTTGTGTCTGCACACATTTAATGTTTTTTGTTGCGTTCAGTGGGCTAAAGATCAATCAAACCCTGGCAAGCTGAAACTATTTTTGAATATTGACTACGTGTGAGAAACCTCAAACCGTATGCAACAAGTTTTACCATTATCACCAATGACTTAATATGTAAATAAAATCTGGTGAAAATTGAACTCCATATTCCACCGGAGAAACAAATTTTTAACATTAAGATATTCTTATTGTCTGAACAAAAAGTCCACAAACTCCCTAAATAAAACCATTTCATACCATACCAGTAACTCAATACTCTTTCAAACAAAACAAACCTGTTCGATATTAAACGAAGCGATGTTTGATTCTGTAAGACAATACCGTACATCGGAATACGTTACAAGTATAGATGCCGTGGTCCAAATTTAGTTTTTTAGACAGGGTCAAATACTGTTGCTCAAAATTGGGCAATCGTAAACAATTAAATTAAGAATTTCTCAGTTGTGGGTGTTCATATATAGTGGTGAATCACAGATAACGCCTAATTTGTGTCTAATGTAAATGGGGCACTGCAGAAAACATTAGAAAATTGCTAGCATATGTTGTTAAATCAGCACTTTTTCTTCTCATCCCAATTCCATAAACATTTTTTGTTTTAAATTATACCATTTCTTATATTAAATGTTGTCTTTTCAATATCTTTCCAGTCTATACTTTTTAATTTTTAAATTCCACGTCAAGGTCACCAATAACACAACAAGCGTTTATGTCAAACCGATTAACATTTTCAAAACTTCACATGTTTGTTTGCCGTCTTTGGGACCGCTTCTATTGTACACAAGGAAAAACTCGATTTTTAATTTATTTAAATCATTATTTATTTAAATCATTTGTTTATGTTCTGAAAATCTTATTTTAAAAGATCACCTATTTGTCCTTTGTAAAATTTATACCAGACGTTGTGTATTAAATTGGAAAAACTTGTCTCAATATCTAGGTTTTTCTAGTATCCACGATAATTTTTATTTTGTTTATTTTTGTATGCAAGTGCATACAAATTTCCTAAAAGTTTTTCGGTGCGGTTTAACTGAACAGTTCTATAATTTTATGAAGTTGCTTTGTGAAGGAGTTAATCTGTTAAAACTTTTTGTTTATGTTTGATATTTGATATTTTATGTGACAATCAAAGGGATTGGATATTCGTTTTTGTTGGCTCTATTTCGGATTACGTTTGACTCAGTCTTCTTTGTTTATTTGTTACGTAAATAAATTTTTTATCATTTAATATGCGGAAAATTATGGTTTGAAAAATGCTTATTGTTTTATACTTAAAATAATAGAATAACTATAGTTGTTTGGATAAAAGTCACTGTTATCTGAAGAAAAAAGTGGCATATTACTTAATAATGTGATTCATTGACTTTTTCAATGATTAAATTTTGACATATGAAGCTGAAATACGCGTCAAGCAAGTAATAGAGTGACATTATTAAGAAACATTGATTAAATAGACTTCATCAGTCAGTACTCGTTAAAGATCACATTGGTTAGTGACATTTTACTGAGAGGTTATCACACCCTTATACAAAAAATTAACAAAAAATGTATGCACAACGATACAGACAAAAGAACCGTGTTTCCAAATACCCAAAATACATGTCCACCAAATTGAAATTGGCACGACACTATTCCAAACCTTAACTCATTCCTTTATGACTCACCTCCATTAATTTGTTTGCCCAGTTTTTCCAACCATCATTGATTTCATATCATAAAACCACCACAAATACTTCATTGATTATTTATTTACTGAGAAAATTCTTGTGTTAGCATCTTATTTACGATTTCTTATAATTAGTTGTCTTATTGTTTTTTTTTCTGCTTTCATAAAAGTTTTAAAAGCTATTTATGTTTATTTGTAATAATAACAATAATATAAATAATAAAATAAAATAATATTACGTTTAAGTATGATTCATTTACATTTGAAATAAAAATTGAATATTTTAAATTTATATTATTTTCGTTTCCTTTTTTTCTTATTTTAATAAATATAAAATCAAATGAATAATCAAAATAATTGGAAAAAGAATATATACATAAAATTATTGTCTTATTTATTGTCTTAAAAAAATAATAAATAAGTAAAACAAATGAGTAATAAAGAAAAAGAATTAAAATCTATGTTTTGAATTGAAATTGACGATAATTAGAAAAGAAATAACATGTGGAGACCACATAACTGGAAAAGTTAGGTGGAGTGGAAACTTATGTTAATTTATTATTTCAAAACTGTCAGTTCTGGTGTCATTGATTGACTTAATATATGATATGGAGAGAAAAAGATTGACTTTAAGAATATAGGTTGATTTGTTATTGAGTTTTTAATGGTGCTATTGTGTTTGTTTGTACATTTCGTCTTGGTTAACATATTAAAACGAATGTAATCACTGCATAATAATTAGATATTATTTCTTATGATGTTGAAAAATTATACGAAAGTGGTTGACATCACGTTGTTTTAATACAGACACGGCATTTTTTTTATGCAAATGCAGTTGATTAACTTGAATAAAAATTCTACTTTTTTACAGTTGTCTGGATCACGTTATCTGTATATAACAACTATATAAGAACCGGTAAGAACAAGAGAACATTATCTGCTTTTATTGAAAAGAAAACAGATCAAAAAAATACTAAAAAGTAGTAAAAGATTCAACAAAACAAAATAAATGTTCATGTTTACTGTATATTTGAATATAGTAGAAAAATCAAAAATTATTGATTTTAAAAATGGAAGCAAAAATATTAATCCTAAAAATAAATTTTGGTTGAAAACCACATCATCGCCATAGCTTGTCACACCATCAGTTCTTACATGTTTCAAACAATCGATCATCTCAAACAAATTCACCGTAGTCAAATTTAAAATTTAGATATGGAGAACTTAAGGTTTAGAAGAAGGTGGGCTGGGATCTTTCTCCAGTTAACAGTATATACATTCATTCGTCTCCTCTATCCTAATATTCTTGAATTATTTTCTTAATCTACAGTATCCTGTAAGGACACCTGTTAGAATTCTTAAGACGTTCCTTTCAACCTTGGACATATAGCTTCCTCCCTTTGGTTGAAAAAGCTAATTAGCTTTTTAGGCTGTTTAAAACACATCACATTGTTTCGCTTCAGGCCATTCGTTCCTAATTTTATCCCCTATCCTTTCTCGGATGCTAATTATATTCTGCCAACAAAACCTGACCCGTTGTTGCATCCATTCTTGCTAGTCACATAACCAGTTATCTAGAACAAAGTTACTATATTATCCCTAACTGTTGTTTCCATCTAGTTCAGATGTAATGGTATATGCCTTCGGTGCCTTAATGACTACTTGCAGGTCCAACAAGATGGCAATCCTACAATGTCTCCTCAGGCTTAAGTCTGTGCATTTTCATATTAGTGAAGATACATTTATGTCGTATTAAACTATTGATGCACTAATATTTAATTTAATTAAAATAATTATTTTTTAGTTTAATTTTAATAAGTTCAAAAACAGGAACTAAGTAATTAAATTTTAGGTTTAGGCTGTGTGGGTAACCATTATTCCAAAATGTTTCGCAATAATAGTAAAGAAAGAGATTAAAAGGATGGCCACATCACTCCCTTTCAAGTAACCTATTATATAAAGTGGTTTTAAGTTACATATATCTATTTTTTTAAATTGTACATTCTTGCATTACAATACCTTTTAGTAGTTCAACATCCACAATGTTTTCGAGGAAGTCGAATTATAGTAAACGATCCTTCGTTCGGATATAATTAAATACCTTAAATGGTCCTTTTGTTAGGGGTGTTCATATTATCTCAACACGATCCAATCTTGCAAGTATATAAATTTTTTGAGACAAAATAGTCATTGCCGAAGTTGGTGCGTTGAGGTAAATCGAGTTGCTCATCATTTCACGAAGTCTTTTATAGAAAATATCCGTGCAGTAGAGAATTTGAGCGGAGTCTCAAACCTTGAATTTTATTGTTAGACAAAAATCTGTGCGATTGAGGTAGCGGTCACTGATTACTTTCCAAGTAGTGCATACTGCATATGCTAGGCTGTGAAAATCCGTGCAGTGTTTCGATAACTATGCTTCTCATTGTTTAAGGAATTTTTTTCACTTAATTATACACAAACATTTGTTTTTCTGATTAACTAATTAATTGAAAATATAATCAACATCTCGATGTATTAAAAAAAGTCCAAGCGGCACGTATATCCGCTAGATATATGTAGATTTCGGGACCAGACAGCTTTGTGTACAAATAGAATTGGATGTGTCATATTATTTTAAATAAAAAATTTAAGTAGAATAGTCCAAGTCCAGAATAATCCAAAAAATTTATCAAACTAAACTAAATACATTAACGGAAACTACTTTATCAATGCGATTTCGGAACAATTTTATTTAATATGGTTAAAACTACTTTTAATAACATACTAAATCCACCAAACGTTCTCACAACGTCACAACGTCACAACGTCACAACGTCACAACGTCACACCTACAACACCACCACACATAATTTTATAATCTAAAATTGTCAAACAACTTTTACACTTAAAATAATTCAAACATCTACAATTTAGGAAGACTTTTGTAAATGTGTAATCAATATGCATAAGCAAATATTCCTTAATTTAAAACAATAATAACTCAGCTTTGTTTTAAATTTTTTTTAAATTTTTGCGAAAAAAAAAAAACAAAAAAAAAAAAAACAAAACATAATTTGTTTAATATTTCTATGTGATATTTTTGTATTTTTATGGAAGTTGTTGTTGTAATTGAATGGCATACATTAGGTTTAATGCTAATTACATTGAAACCTCTTGGGCTAGAAAGTTAAAAATCTCGGAGGTTATAGTTGAAAAATTTAAATAAGAGTGAGTATGAGTTTAAACACCATAAACTCAAAAATGAGGAAGGCATGGTCGTTTGTGTTTGTTTTCGTTCTAACAGCCCTGGTGTCTCAACCTCTAGACTTGAATTACTTTTTTTTTAAATTTTGGAAAGATTTATGTTCTAGTTAACGTGTGCATAAATTTTCGAAGTGAGATTGGCCATTTTCAGTAAAATCAAGGACAACAAAGTTTATTAAAATTTTAAAACAGCTGATTTTTCAGGAAGCTGGAACGCCAAGGTTGTCTTTTGGAAAAAAATGATAGAAATATGTTCAAATATTCAATATTGATAAATTTTATTAAAATATTATGATTCATACGGAAGTTATAACGCCTTAGATTATTCGACTTTTTTGGCTCTAGCTACTTAACCTGTGCCCGGATATGGCCAGTTCGCGACCTTTTCAAAGATATTTTTTTGCCGCAACGTAAACAGAAAAATTTTTTGTTGTAGGTCAAGAAATGCGATCGTGAGAGTGACGGTAATTCCGTTATAGCTCATATCGTTATATATGTATATATATATATATATATATATATATATATATATATATATATATATATATATATATATATATATATATATATATAAATATATATATTTATATATATATATATATATATATATATATATATATATATATATATATATATATATATATATATATATATACACCCAACTCTTTTTTTAAACGTTTTTTTTTAAACGATTTTGAAATAACACGTTTCACCAAATACACCCAACTTTTTTTTTAAACGCCCTTTTTTAAACGATTTTGAATTAACACGGTTCACAAAATATACGTTTTGCACGATTATTTTGTTCTTGTACGAATACCAAAAAATATTGTTTAAACTATTGTTGATAGTGTAATCAGAAGACGGTCAATTTTCAGAAGACGGCCAGAGATGTGTGGGTGACTGCTTTTAGATAAGATAAACAGTCGATCTTTGGCCAGAGATGTGACTGTTTTTTAATAAAAAGTGTTGGTAATAGGAATTATAATATGTGTCGCAAAAACACATAAATTCTTTTTAAGGCTTGGTCGCACAACAGCATGCGTTCTGAGGTGTTGATAAACGTTTTTTCTAAACCTTTAAAGGCGTGAAAGGACAAAGAAACGTCTATGCATTCTGTCACTATAACAGTGACTGATCTCATCAACCTGATTTTTTGCATAGGGGAAACGAATATGATAGAGGTAAGATTAATTCGATTGCATCCGAGCACTGCTGGTGACGACATTTATTAAAAACAACAAGTTCAGCAACAGTGCGATGGCGTTTTAGGTAATCAAGATTTGATGTTAAATTTTAATCTTCCACAATTCGTATAGCTTGTTTTGAGTAGGGTCCAAAGCCACAATGCTCTATATGGGGGCAAATATAGGAGTTACAAATGGGGGTAGAAAGATAGATTAAGAAATAATAAATAAAAAATAATGGAGGTTGCACGAGACGGAACTTGTCCTGACACGCAAAGTCTATGGTTTGTAGAGCCATGGAGTAATTGATGCGGTGTGAATTTTTGATATCTATTGATGAGGCCTGAGATTCCTCTGTCTGTGCTATCGCAATTAAATGATCGTTCCAGAGTAAATCGTTAGAAATTGAGACACCCAATAACTGAATGCTTTCATATTCGTCTATTTCTTAGTCACATATAATACTAATTGAAATATCGTTTGAAAACTTGTTGTTCGATCTGGAAAAATCAGTGGCTGTGTTTTGGCAGAATTAAAATTAGGGTTGCACCGATTAATCGGAAGATAATCGGTAATCGGCAATTTTGCTGATTAATCGATATCGGTTTGTCAGATTAATTGGCCGATTATCAACACATGCGTTTTTAATTGTTTGCATTTTAAACACCACAAATTATAAATACCACAAATTAACACCATAGTCAGCCATACTTGAAAACCTTTTTAAATAAGTATAAGATTGGGGGTTACTTAAAAATATGAGAAATCTGTTTATGTATTTCTGCATTTTTTTGATACAAATTAATTTAAAATAATGCTGTTTTAAATGAAGTACTATAGTTACTGCCATCGACATATAATTTTTTTTAAATTTTGCCAAACTTCCTGCCTCTGTAAATGGTTCCTTTCGGATTATAAAATCTCGGTTTGTGTTAAAATATTCGGTGCAAGTTTCTCGTACGGTTCACAATGGCAGTGTGATTCTCGAAGTTTGCCATCCATGGCTTCTGTCTTATATATATTTACGTTTTTATTATTGCCATACCAGAGTAACCATGCTTGAAATAATGACAACAAATTCGTTCCTAGATACATAAATTCACCAAATGTGCTACAGTCAACCTAGATATTGGGTAAAAAATAAATCGAGAGCGGCAGATTGTTTTAACAACGAAAAGAAAATAGTTGCCAGAAAAATGCAAAACACCGCTTTCAACAGTTACAGAATTTTTTTATTTAAAATATTGCCGAACGATAATAGTAGTTTATGTAACAAGTACGCAAAAGTGATGCAAAGTACGTAATGTTTCCAGACGAAGCGCTAGCCGAGTCTGTAATATGAAGATGAGTCTGCTAAAGCCATTTGCGTACGTGTTGCATACAACGTTTTTTTGTATTAGCTCTTAAGATTTTTTTTTCTAATTTATTGCTTAATTTGTATTCTTGCGTACCTAAAAATTTGATTTTTGAACAAAACTTATCAAAGCAATTGTGATTATAATTTGAAAATAATTATAATATAAAATGAAAACAAATTTTAAATCCGCTAATGTGTTGGCATAACGACTTTAAGTACTAGGCCGCTAAAAATACAATTTTGCGAACTCTAAACAGTTCTAAAAGTAATCATTTTTCGGAGCTAATACTAAAAATAAATAAATAATATATTCGTACGTGCATTTTATCCTTTATGAAGATAATTCATGGAGACTCGCGCCAATGTAAACGAAAACCTAGAAAAATTGTTAATCAGCGTGACAAAAATTTGGCCAATTTTAATGATCATAGGAAAGAATGACTTGTGCAGTGTACTATCATCTGCAAAACTATTTATTGGGTTACTGGTGATTGTCAACAGTTCGTTGATATTAATTAAAAATAGAGAAAAAAGAAGAAAATCCATCTATAGATACTGAAAGAAATATCAGTATCGGTCGGTCGGTGAAAGCTATGAATCAGAATGCACGACTGCGGTGTGATATTAATATGCAACGAGCTTATTGTTTAGATTGGCACATATGATTCAATGAAATGCTTTTGAGATGTGTAATACGAAAAGTACGTTTTACCACCTTTTTCAGATATGCTATTCCGATGGGCTACATAGTTCAATAGATCGGTTGTTAATTTTGTATTGGCAATATCAAACAGATGTCTTTTAAAAATTTTGATTGACTGAACTGAGAGAAAGGCTTTTAGTCTATAATTTGAAATATCACATTTGATTTCTTTTTTGGACATTGTTCAACTTCCAGCACGAACGAAAAATACCTGATTTATAGGATTTGTAGAAAATTTTGGTAAGACTGGATGTAAGTTCTTTGAAAAATAATTTTAGAAAAAGGGGGGAAATGTTGCCCTCTCGTCTGCCCTCCCGCTTTGTTGATATTTGACTTCTTTAATATTGTTTCCACAATTTTGGGTTTGAAATGAGGTTCTGTCATATTAAATTCTGGAAACTTGTTTTTTTCAGGAGTTTTCAAAACAGTCGAGTTCAAATCAAAGCGTTCCACGAATGTGGTTTTTCTTGCTGCGTCAGTATCAATTAAACCAACATCAATAATAGGAAGGGTAGAAGATTTGGTACCGGAATTTAAGATTTAATAGGTCTGTAACACATAATCACTGGGGTTTCCGCTTTTCCTTTCTAAATTTCTTTTCTTTTCGTTTTCATTTATCTGTTTTGATATTCTGTTGGCCTTTAGCTATTTTAATCGATTTATAGGATTTTTATTATAAATCCAAATATTAAATAATCTACGTTTGGCCAATTTTGCCCTTCGAAAACGAATATTTTTGTTAGGATTTCATAATTGAAAAGGGAACGAATTTATTGATGTCAAATTGAATAATTTCAGAAATTCAGAATTTGTGATCAATTAAACTAAAGTAACTTTGTGATTCCTTTCCTTTTCAGTAAAGTTTTGAGCAGAAACCTTCACATCGTCATTCGTCAGTATAAAAACCATAACTATCAAAAGGAAAACCTTTGAAGATACTTCGGGAACGATTGCACTAAAAGAAAAAAGTCAGTCACTACAACCTGTTTTGTTCCAGCCGAATGTTTCCTTGTTTTTGTTTTATGTATATGTAATATAGTGTTTATTTTTATTTTTTTTGCACGGATTTTTGTGTGAGATTTTTGAAGTTACACGATTTTTTAATGTCGTGGAACGTATACCCAAATTTACCATACGTCTCATGTATTTTTTTAAACGATTTTTTTTTAAACGTATTTCTTAGGAACGCATCTACCGTTTAAAAAAAGAGTTGGGTGTATATATATATATATACATATATATAAATTTTTTTTTTTGTTTTTCCGTCTCCGATTATCATTCATAGTCGTTAAATTTTTCCGAAATTCCGAGATGAAGCCCATTGCAATAGGTAGATTTTTATATGAAATGTACCTAATAGATTTTTATATGAAATCTCCCTTAAAGAAATCGAAATCAGACCACAAATTTTACCACATTTTCCACTAACAATAAATAAAACAAAACAGATTTATATTGTATTCTCAAATAAATTAGTACAACAATTTAAACAAAAAATTAATACCTCACTCGAAAAATCAAACAATTTTTTATAATACGATTTAGAAAGAATTCTGATAACAGAACGATAAACACACAATACCAAATGAAATGTTTACTTTAACAACAAACAATGTTTACTTTAACTAAAGAAGAGAAAGAATAAACGAAACTCAAAATGAAATATTCATAAAAAATACGATCTTAGTTGTGGCAACCGAATAAATCTGTTGAATATACCAATTTCTAGATTAATGGCGTAGCTAGGACAACTAAATCAGAAACAAAGAATTTTTGGCAATCTACAAACGAACTATTCATTTAGTGTAACCGAATTTGAGTTATTCACAATAAATTCAGTTATAGAGGACGAATCGCAATTACTTTAAATGAATCTTGATTGTTATAACTGCTAGTCTGTTACTGTAACCTTTTATTGATCCTTACAACCACATTGCTAATAAACATTTCTTTCAGTGTTAGCTTATATAATGAACAAAATAACTCCACACATAAATTCGAAGTTTTACCAACAATTTTCTTTCTGGTCTTTCTTATTTTGTATACACCTTATATTTTGAATTTTTCATTATCCCTTTTTTGTTTTTTTTTTTCAATTTTATAATTCATATATTAACATAATATTTACACTAAACAACATTTGTTTTCGTTTGTTTCATTTTTTTATTTAAACTGAAAATCTAATTTCAACCAAAAACTAACTCAATTCCAACTACTAAATCTAACACGCAAAATTCAAAACAAAAATAAAACAAAAATAAAACTTAAAAATATGGAGGGGCTGAAATCTCACAGCTCTGAGATATCAAGACTTCGGTCTGGGTTAAGGATTAGACCAAAAGCCCATTGTACACTTCCAAATTATAAATTCACCGCGTTATAGACCGTAAGTCCTGCAACCTGTCCATCCCTTTCGAATAGAACTTAATCATTTCACCCAGTCCAACTTTCAAAATAAAACACCGACCAGACTCTCACTGGCCACTTCAACTCTCCGAATCCAACTCTCAAAACCAACACTGACCAAGCTCTCGCTGCACACTTTAACTCAGTAAATCTAACTCTCGAAATCTAATACCGACTAAACTTCCACTGCTTCAAATAAAAATTCGAATGCCCAAACAAAATATTCAAACACTCGAAAACAGGGCCCTATTCCCGAACACATATTTGTCAATTGACAATATTGTATAACGATACCTTTATCGCAGCGCTATAGTATTTTTTTTCAAGTTGTGGGACGGGCCTTCAATTAAAATGCTTCGTCCAAATACCTCTCCCAACTTCATGATCTACACAAAACAAAACAAACAATAAACACTTATTTGATGATTAAGAAAAAAAAACATAAACAATTAAATTATAAATTCACAATTTATTTAAATCAAACTAATCAACAATATTTTTTTTTTGAATCAGCACATTAATTTTTTTACTTAATTAATTATTTACTTAAAAAAACCAAAATATCAAATTATATCAAATATCAAAAAAAATATCAACTTTAATAATTATCAAATAAAAAAAAAAATTAAATAGGAGAGATACCTTAATTTTTTGTTTTTTTGTAAGACGTTGTCCTTAAAAAAAAACTTCACTCTAAAAATTCTTGATGCTGCAAGAAGAGTTTCCTCGAATGTATATTTGATGAATAATTCCAGACCAAGGATAGGTGTTCTTCTCTATCCGCGCTCAAATACAATAGATGTATTGTTGATCCGTGCCAAAACACAATAGATCGAGTTATAATATTTCTCGTGCTTATATATCATTATTTTCCCCTGCTGTCTTTTCCCCAAGTCTTTTTCTGTATGTACTAAAAAAAAGAATATGTTGGCTATCCTTATTTTAGTACTTTGGACGAAATTTCCATTATCTCCAAATTGTTAGGGTAGATGTTTTTACCCTATGGCACACAGACAGGTAGTCTCAAAAGCACAATCAAATACTTCAATATAATTTGATTATTTGTTGCTCCAGTATTCAGAATCACAGCACATAACAAAACTGGAGCGTTGGTTGAGGTTTACTCGTTCAAGCACCAAGCGTCTAGCTTAAATCAGCCTATAACACCATCTATTGATTTTTTTTTTGTGTACAAAACGTATAATAATAATTTTTTTTCTATGATATTGCAGCTTCTTGCAGATTATCAACTGCATTAAGGTTTCTCAAATGATTTGTTGATAGTTTTATATTGTGATAGCGGATTTTGTTTTCATTCTATTGCTTAATTCTAAACTTAACTAAATTTACAAACAAATCAATTAATAAGCTAACAAAAAGAATCATCTAAATTTCATGTCTTAATCAAGCAAATAAAAAGGAAATCAGCTGTTTACATTCACCAAATTTTGGTTTTTAACACAAAAAATCTACGTTAATTTATTTCGAATTTTAATAACAAAAAAAACATCAATGAATCTAAAACAAAATTGTTTTTAATTTTTAACAAAAAAAGGAGTCAGCTGTTTTTATACAATAAGAAATTTTGGATTTTAACATAAAAAAAAATGTAACGTTAATTTAAATATTTATTCGAATTCTACTAATAAAAGAAACATCAATGAATGTAAGAAATTTGAATTTTTTAATTTTACAACACAACATAAATGAATGGAAAAATGACTTTCAATTTGAATCATTTAGTAAATTTTATTTGCGCGTTACAATTGTCAATTTCACCAAAATGCTTAACAACTTTGTATAAAAATTGTATTCTGTAACTCAAATTTGTGTATCCTTGAACACAGACCAATTATAACAAATTTTTACAAAATTATAACAGATTTATGGTACTAAATTCGTACTTTTGACAACTAACTCTTTTAATCGTAAAACATGCAAAATAAAATTAAAATATATTTAATAAATAAATATGTTTTAATGATATTTATATAAAAATATGATTATTTAATATTATTAAAGACTTAATTTTGCGTTATAAATTAATTTTTACGGCAATCGATGAAATTTGTATAATAAAGTCTACACACAAAACATAAAGGGTGAAAAACACGTGATATCAGCAAGGTCTGGAAATGAGGTTTCAATTTTGTATATTTAGGTATTGGAATTCGTTGACATCAATAAAAAAAAATTTTCGGTGTTTTTAGTTTTTTTTTTTTAACCCTGTCTTAAGAAACAGGGTGTTGAAAAATCAAGAAATTGCTCTACCGTGGTGTATTGAAATGGCTCTACATTCAAAACTACTGAACTGATTTTAATGTTATATAGCTCAAAATGTAGGTATTGAACAGAGCTAATCAAAATAAGAATTCACATTATATGACCTTGAACATTTTCTTTTTGAAAAATAACGGTAAAAATTTAAATTCGATTTTCTAGAAATGCGTATTTTTTAAATTTTTGATTTTTTAATATGTGATATGTACCTTGTTACTAACATTATATAAAAAATTCAGGAGGGGCAAATTTTTTGTTTTTTTTTTATTAATTTTATTGCAACACGCCTTAAAATTTTTCATCATAAAAAAAAGTGGAGTTAAAAAATGAACAGTTTCTTTTGGATTTACATATATGTTTTTATAATAAATTTTTAATTTTAACTCAAAATAAATATTTTACACATTTTTTATCATTTATTTAATTTTACATTACTAAATTCCGTAGAGTTAGAATAACGTCTAGCTAAGATTGATCCATCATTTGTAGGAATGTATGAGTGATATCCTCGTTTTCCAGGAATTGTTTTTAAATTGGCGTATCTATCAGCTAGTTGATTTCGTTTTGCAATGTAACCTGCATTCGTTACATAGAAAACGCATGTTATCATGTTGTTAAATGCATGTTATCTTGAAAATTGCCTGGAGCTGCTGCGCTGTTATATAATTCCGAGGTGTTGATATAATTTTGCCGTATTCTTTCTTAAGACTCGCTCCAGCTGCTTTTCTTTTTACTGTTCCTCCGATTCCATCACAAGTTTCTTTACCGTGCCATGTTGCATGAAAATGCCAGTCACGTGCTATTTTGAAGTCATTCAAATGATGCAGGATCGTAGAAAAATTCTTTTTATTTTTATATTGTAAAGCAGCGCTATCAGAAATATAAATAATCCAATTTTTTGTGTAGACAGGGTTAAAAAAAACCTTAAGACAGGGCTAAAAAAAAAACTAAAAACGCAGAAAATTGTTTTTCATTGATGTCAACGAATATCAATACCTATATATACAAAATTAAAACCTCATTTCCAAAATTGCATGTTTTTTGCTGATTTCGTGTGTTTTTCACCAAAGCAAATTTTTGATTTTGACAGTAACTATATTGCTCTTGTCAGATTCACAATATTGTGTTGAATTTTCACCTAATCGTTATTACATAATATGAATTTCACAATATTGTGTGAATTTACAATATTGTGATGACATCTGTTCGGGAATAAGGCCCCAGTCAAGGAAATTTAATTATTTCCTCTTTTTGGACTTCTTTTTTCGCTATCAAATCGTGCAGTAAACTGCAGACGCAGATAATATTAAAAAGAAATAAGAATTTATTTTACGAAGATTCACGAAAATTGCGCATAATAAATAAACAAAAAATATTTATTTTATCAGGTTTTAGGTTTCATAAAACAACTAAATAAAAGTTTATCCAAGGGATATGAAAATGGTAAGTTAAGTGAATTCATTCGAATTTCGGTTGATAATTATGGTCACTTTTTCTATCACAATTATCAAGGAAAGATGAATGGTTGTTTTCCTGTGAATTCGCTATTGCATCTACGTGATACGGTTGCAAAGTGGTGAAAGTTGATGGCAACTAAATATGTGCACTCCCATTTTGAAGTCTTGACCATTACAATTAGTTTGCTGACTTTAGCACTTGTAAACTAATGAATATATGATGAAATTTAAAATCCAGATTTATTTGCTAAGTGCCAAAAGTGTCAAACGTGGAACCATTTACTGCAGATCGAGTTAAGCTAGAATTCCTGGAATTTAGACGAACACTATGTCATGGTAGTAGTGATACTTCAGTTCCTATGTTTCTGGTTTGGGAAATTATTTTTAAAATGAGATTTTTACGTAAAACTGCAAGGTTCAGGTCCAAGTCCTCTCTGGTGTTGTCACCAAACTTTGTATGGTACCAAAACTGGATCAACTGCAAAACTCTTCTCGTTAGAGTTAGAAATTCTGTCAGTCATGTGAACAATTTATATCGACGTTAACTATTATGACTTGCTAAAGTGTGTATCATGGATTCAAGTTTTGAGATTTATTGTTTTATTTATTGTTTCATCATAGAGTGTAGTGGAGTTGATATCTGAATATATTGTATTTGATGTCAGTTTGAGAATTGCAAAAATGTTGGAAGAAACACAATCTTCGATGACATATTTTTTTAATGGTAAGGTTGTTTACCGAATCAACGGAAATCCTCTTCATTTACCTTAATGTATTGCGTTTATAAGTTTTAGGTGGATTCATTAGTTTGTCATATGCCTAATTGCATGTCTTTGGAAGCAGTGTGGTTTCCAGTTTCCAAACTAGAGGTAGATTTTAAAACCTAAAATAAATATTTATGCTATGCAGAAAAAACATATTTAGAAACCAATAAAAAGGCTGTCGTTAAAAGATACATACTTTTAGAAAAGCATTCATGTAAGAATAACACGAAACCAGAACCGCTTTCAATAAAAACTCAATAACTCTTTTATGAAATAAGATTTTCCTTTGTATACTCTCTCAATTATTCATCCTTCATAACAATCCTTCAAAGCACACAATATTCATCTATTCAAAAACATTCAAATATAAGCACAAAACCGTGTAATCTATTAAATTTTCTTTTATCATCAAACAAATAAACAAAACGAAACATTTTTTTTTCCAATACAAAATCGAAAAATTTGAAAAATAAAAATGAAATTACATTCACCGTAAAACCAGACTTCTTCTATTCATTGATTTCCATCCAAACAATATTGAATAACTCATGTAATTTCATTTACGAATTTGCAATTTACATTTTGTTTTTATTTTGAATTTCCATCACATCTTATTTCCATCGAAAGTTATTTGTCTGAAAATATAATTTAGTTATCTAGAAAACAATTCTATCAAAGTAAACAAACAAAATTTCAATTTCATAAACATATTTAGATAAAAAAAAATTGAATTGAGAGGGTTGTTGGTTGATATCGGTTGGTTTTACGTTATGACGAGTACGAGTTTGAGACACTTGTATCAACAAAAAGAAAAACACAACTATTCCAAAATCAAGGTGTTCTGTTCTTCCAAAATAGGTCTGCCAAACTAGAGTTATTCTAAATCGATCCCAAATGTCTCAGAGTAATTTCAAGATTAATATATTTCCATCGAATATAAATAAAACTCTCAAGTCATTTTCCATTTCATTCTTTTTTATGTCCGCATAAATCATTTGTATATCACAAAAATATAACATCAACGACAAAACAAAAAAAAATAAATAATCATAATAATAATAACAATGACACAATTTCAAAATAATATAAAGAAACATAAAAACAAAAAAATCTTAGAAAATAAAACCGCGAAGAAAACAACAAAAGAGCAACAAAACAAAAAAAATCTTTTAGGTTTTGCTCAAAAAACAAAAATGAATAAATATCGGCATAAATCACATTCATTCGAAATGACTTTTTTTTCGTTTTCTGTTTATCAAAAGTAATTTTTTTTTCGGCGTGCACATAATTCATTTTGTGGAATGTCACAAGATTAATTCGAATAGAGAAAAAGAAAAATGCCGACAACATGAAGACGCAGAGAGAAAATGAGAAAAATTTTGTGTAATTTTCTGAAATATATTGTGACTTTTTTTTCTCATTGGGTTATTAGGAAAAAATAAACATTAATGAAACTGTTGTAAAAGATGAGGTCACGTGATTCTTTGACCTTTTCATGTTAGGCTTTAATACATATATATAGGGTCGCCCCTTTTTGCTCATTATAATAATGATGATTTCTTTTTTGTTCCTTATTTGATTTTTTTGGAACGATTTGAAACATTTTGTTTTACACTGATCTATTATCCTTACATGTTTCATATCGTTGAACGAAGAAAGCTTCAAAATTTAGCAGCAAGCGATTAACTCCATTAAGTGATGTATTTTATCGTTATTTGCAATAAAAAATCATTTCATTATCATAAATAATTAATAGTTTGAGTATTTCCCACTTATAGCGTTTTCGTATCTCGATTTAAGTTTTGTGTTTTGACCTCAGAGCGGGCAAAACTTTTTCAGTTTTGCATATTTTTTGTAGTTTTGCATTTATTTTTTTCAGTTCTGCTCTTAAAATACTTGAGAATCGAACAGACAAAAGTCACATTTTTTAGACCTGTCAAATTTGTTTAACAAAATAAAGAAATTCAATTTTTTAATGTATATTATTATTTTTACACGATTTAATTATTTTTATTTAAGAAAAATATATCATTAAAAATATTTTTTTTCTTATTTTTATAATATATTTATATATTAAACAAGGCAACATGCTTGCACCGTTTCTTGAGAAAAAGTCAAAAAATGGAAAATAATTGCCCTCAAAAAGTTTGAAACTTGCATCCAAATCGAGAAAAGAAAACGCAAATTTTTTCCGGTCAACATTTTTTCGAACAGAAAAAATGTGACCTGACAAAAAAGTGGAAAAAATCACATTTTATTGTAGAATCGAAAACACTATTACTGTTTTTCGCTTCAAAAAATTCTTCTGAATTTAAGTTTGATGTTCCTCTGGAAGCGAGTGTGTAAACGAGTGTGTACACTATGGTGTAGTGAACAGCCAAAAAAGAGACACTATAGTGCCTTTCGGGCACTTTAATAGAAAGCAGGGCACTTTTTAATTCAAAGGCACTACGGGGCACTGAAAAAATATAAATAAAAACACCACAATCGGAACAATAAAATTATTTTAATTTTGCTTTTTTGTTTTTATTATTATTTTTTTTTCTCAATTTTGAAATAATTGTCATAGTCTGCTTTTGGGGTTTTAGTATAGAAAATCTGTGGTGAATTTTTTAATTAACAAACGTCAAAAAATTTTATATTCAATTCGTTTACAGTCAATATTAACACCCAAATTCAAATTTGAGGTGAATATTTTTCAATCAGTTCCATACGTTTGGTTATATTTCAGTGTTTCTAGGGTTTTCTTGTGGTGAATCATGAATGTGATATGCTGTTGTCAATTATCTTGAACTGTGTTTAATTAAATCAGTGGCGTAGCCAGAATTTTCCATTGGGGGGGGGTCAAGGATTATTTTATAAGACTTAATAGTTTAACCCAATAAACCAATTAATTAGTTTTATTAATAATTCATTACAATAATAGATACTTCATTTTAATGTTTCCTTAATTTTAATTTTTTTAATTAATAATTTTTTAAAAAATGAATTAATGATTTTTTTCAACTATTTTAAATTATTTTTAATTAACTTTAAGAAAACAAATATCGAATAATTTTTATTTCAAAACAAAAATATTTTTACAATATTTTTTTTTTTAGTAAAAAGTGTTGTGTAGTAGGAATTACAAAATATGTCACAACAACACATAGATACCTTTTAAGACCTTATAGGTCCCGCAACAACATGCTTGAGGTGTTGGTGGACGTTTTATTTAAATCTTTGTGGATTGAAGGCACTCGAGACTATTGATTCAGGCAAAGCATTCCATTTGAACGATGTACGCACAAAGAAATCCCTTTGCATTTTGTTACTGGGGCAGTGAGTAGTCCCGACAGTTTGACTATTTGCACAAACAGACTGACGAGTTGAACAAGGAAAAGAAGATGTCTGAGGCATTATAATTTCATCCGAGCACTGCTGGTGACGATATTTATAAAAAACAACGAGATCAGCAACAGTGCGACGATGTTGTTGGGAATCACGATTTAAGGTTAAATTTCGATCACCACCAATTCGTATAGCACGCTTTTCAACACAGTCCAAAAGGCCCAAGATGGTAACAGATGCAGCGCTCCAAACTTGACAACAATACTCCATGCAGGGACGAATAAAGGACTTATAAATGTGGAGTAATTAATGCGGAGAAAAATGTTTTTTACATCTATTGAGGAGGCCGAGTTTTCTTGATGCGCTCTTTGCCATGGCCATGATATAATCGTTCCAGACTAAGTCATTGGAAATTGTGACTCCCAATAAACGAATGTTTTCACATCCGTCTATTTGGTCGTTACACATATTTATTGAAGTATCATTGGGAAACTTGATCTTTGATCTGGAAACAATCAATAGCTGTGTTTTGGTGGAATTAAAAATGACCAAATTTTTGTCACGCCAATCGGCGACTTTTTTCAGGTCCTCGTTTACATTTATGGCAGCGTCTCTCCGTGCGGGATTTATTTCTTCATGCATTTTACCCTTTGAAGATAGGGGGACGAATGACTTGTGCAGTGTACCATCATCTGCAAAACTATTTATTGGGTTATTGGTGATTTGCAACAGTTCGTTGATATAAATTAAAAATAAAGTGGGAGATAAAACTGAGCCTTGGGTACATCAGCGTTAATTAATTTGGACTCAGAAATAAAGCCATCTATAGATACCGAGATGTATCGGTTAGACAGAAAATTTTGAATCAACTTCACGACTGCGGGATGAAAACCGTACGCAACGAGCTTGTTGATCAAGTTGGCATGCCAAATTCGATCAAATGCTTTTGAGATGTCTAATGCGATCACGTACGTTTCACCACCTTTCTCAAGTATGCTATTCCAAAGATGTGCCACATAGTTCAATAGATCGGTTGTTGATCTTTTGTTTCTAAAACCGTATTGGCTGTCAGATATCAAATGGTTGTCTTCCAAAAATTTAGATATGTGTGAATTAATATAGTGCTCCTATATTTTAAACAGGACTGGGAGTAAGGCTATTAGTCTGTAATTCGAAATATCACATTTCGTTCCTTTTTTGGGACAGGCTGGACATTGGCCAACTTCCAGCAGGATGGAAAAATACTAGATTTATAGGATTTATAAAATATTTTGGTGAGAGTTGGTGCAATATAAAACAAAAATATCGAATAATTTTAATTAACTTTCATAAAACAAATTTCGAATAATTTTTAATTAACTTTAAAAAAGCAAATTTCGAATAATTTTTTATTAACTTTAAAAAATGATAATTTTCTTTATTTTTAAATAGAAATTTTTGTGCTAGTGATTTTGAAATTTAAACTTATTTGAAACTGAATGACACTTTGCCTATTGGTTCGCCTCAAACCTGTGTCTAGGAAGGGATGAAAAATGATTTTCCTGATTAATCAAACTCCTTAAAATATCAAGGCGTTAGATATCATTTTAACTATTCTAACACAATTAATTTTGTTTTGTATTTAGAACAACTTCCAGGACACTTTGTTTTGTCCGATTTTATCTATTGTCCGATCTACGAAATTGTTATTTGTTATTTCCGGCACGGAATACTAGTTATGAAAAAATTGCTATAATTTATTTCTCAAATCCTATTTCACGATGTACAGGAATAGGGCTACAGATGTACTCATAAAGAAAGAATAGTAGACAAAATAGTAGACCAGTGGGCATAAATAAAAGACGCCAGAATAGTACATTATGATGCTAGGACGTAAAACTAAAGATTTTGGTCGTATGTGGAGTTGCATCCACATTAAGTCCAAAATAGCTTATGTCCGTGCATCATATACTATTTTTTATTCGCCGCAAGTAAAATATTTAAAAAAAAATGTTTGTTCTAAATTGAAATTACAAATTTGCATAAATTTTGAAATAAAAATATGTGGAACAAGTTACCTTTGACATAATATTTGTTATTTTTTCCAAATTATTGTATCACTAATTTTTTTTTATTTAGCGTATGGTTTTTTTGTGACACATTAAAAATTAAACTTAAAATAAGTAGACTCTTCTATGAAATCTACCTAAAACAAAGTATGGATACACATTAAATGAACTTACATTCAATTTGATTGCGCGTCTTTTAATAAAAAAGTAAAAAGTAAAATATTTGAACATTGGGCAGTACATTTAAATATTAGATGTTGACATCGAGCGAGTCTATCCATGCTACTACATCGGGAGTTGTCAAATGGATGTCTGAGATGTCGTCATTGTACCGTCGAATTGGACACACAGTTGCAATGTGTTTTATGGTTTATTGTGGAGCGCCGCAGTCACACTCAGGGGACTCTGAAATGCCCCACATGTAGAAAGAATCAGCACAACGTCCATGATTCGTTCTTATTCGGTTTAGTGTAGTCCAGGTATGACGTGGCAGATCGAAACCAGGTTGGGTAGAAGTCGGGTTAGTAATAGAAAGGCCAGTTGTATTGATGATGCCAGGAGGTGTCCCAGACATCCAAGATATTAAAATTAGTTGCCAGCAGGTTGCTGGCAGTTTTATGTGGAGGCTTTCTTGACTTCAATCGACAACGAGTGTGGTCACCGTTATCTTCGTGCAAGGATGTTGGATAGTAAGGTGATGGTAACGTGATGTTGTTGGTTACCTTTTTATGTTCACGCATGAGAGCATGCGAGCGTCTGAGTGCAGGTGGAGCGATATTGCTTAACACAGAGCCAAGGTTAAGGGGTGGTTCTGATAGTACTACTTATAGTACGCATCGTGGCATGCAGCTGGCAGTCAACTTTTTGAGTATGTGTGCTAGTGAGTATGTGTGCTATCACTATGACAACATAGTGGAGGGTGGGGTTCTGTGGAACGAAAAGAAAGCAACTGTTCAATTCATTCGTAAGATTCCAGGGAAAAAATCTTAATATTAGAATATTAGAGCAATTCTTCTAGAAGACAGAAACTTTAAAATTTCAATGGGGGGTTTAAACCCGAATAAACCCGTATGTCGCTACGCCACTTATTTTGGTAATCTGACGATGAATCTTTACATTCGAAACATGTTATAATAAATATATACCAAAAAAGTTTGTTCCGTTGATTATAATTACAATAATTTATTTATATAAATTATTGATTTTATTTAAAAATGTATTAGTCATTCATCCAGATTTTTCTGCTTCGGCTATTTTAAGTCGAGTTGCCGTAAAGATTTTAAAATCGTAATTTGCCGAACGACAAGGAAAATAAATAAGTGATACTGAGCAAAAAGTAGGAATCGCTGCGAAAATTTAAATGTTTGCTTAAATAACTTTAATAAACTTAACTTAACTTTAATAAAATCGTAAAATTGCCCAATTGGAAAATTCTTTTCGTAAAAATGCCGAATTTGCCGAATGGGAAAAGTCTTAGGAGGGTGTCACAACCCCCAAAACCCCCTTCGGCGTCAGGTCTGGCAGGAAGAGGGAAGGAGGGGGTTCTGAGGAACGAAAAGAAAGCAACTGTTCAATTCATTCGTAAGATACCAGGGAAAAAATCTTAATATTAGAATATTAGAGCAATTCTTCTAGATTACAGAAATTTTAAAATTTCAATGGGGGGGGTTTGAACCCGAACAAACCCGTATGTCGCTACGCCACTGAATTAAATAAACGTTCAAACGTTCAAACTTGAAACTTGAATGTTGTCAACTCATCTTGTGTTTAAATACAATAAATACGATAAAATACTTGTGTAAAATAGTTGTTTTTGGTAATTGGTATTAATTTGATTGGTAAGCTATTTTTAAATTAGTCATTTTTAATTTTAATAATTTCAAATTTGTAATAAAGAGCATATTAAGAGAATCGTTTTATTGTTTTAGGAACATAGCCGATTCTAACCATATTCCATAGCTGGTACTGATTACCGAAATCTGCAAAATGTCAAAACAAACGTTTTCAAAGTAAATATATTTTCGTGAATAGTAAAAACGAAGATTTGAATTATATTGCTAAGAAAATAAATATTACATTACAGTGATTCAGCCAAGAACAACATTTAGAATCTCAAGAGCCTATTCAAACTGAGAATGAAAATGGTACTTCACATGCAAGTCATTTGCTCGATGACCATATGGAAATAGATGAATTGTCACATTCACCTATTAAAAAGACAACAGGGGAGGGGGTAAGTTTTATAGCATCTTATTTTTTCTCAAGTCATTGGTTTATATTCATATAAACTTTTCTAGGCCGAATAAGCGCAAATGCAATTTTACAGCCGACCGAAAGTTTTACACAAATTGGCTTACAAATTTTGCATGGTAAACTGAAAAGATAGCCTTATAGATAGATTTAGATATTGTAAATTTTATAATCAATCATTACGTAACAACTTTTCCCTGCTAAAACGACACAACGATTGTAAATCTCATTTATCTTTAATGACGTCTTTGACAAAACAAACATGTATAGATGAACCGGATGATATCCGGAATACTAGAACAAAGCACAAATTGCAGATCTAAAAATATTGATGTTCTACCATTTACATTAATTGATCCCCTTGTAGATTTAATAAAATCTATTGATCCCGATTCCAAAATTTGTCAAAAATTGAAGTTTGGCCGGACCAAAGGAACTGATGCCATAACGATGTTGCTTACAGAAGAAGGTATTAAAAACTTAGCTTATATTTTACGAAATCAGCCATTCTCGATTATAGTTGATGAAACAATGGAACGTAAGCTATCGCTAACGTAGCCATTGGCTAACGTAGCTATTCTCGATTATAGTTGGTGAAACAATGAACGTAAGCTCCAAAAAATGTTTGGCGTTAATCGCAAGATATTTTGATAAAAAAAGTAACATAAAAAAGGACAACTTTCTTGGGATGCTGGAACTTGAAAATTCAAATGCTCAAACAATATTTGATTGTATTTCTAAATTTTTTGAAACTATTCAAATTCCTTTAAACAATTTGATTGGTTTTGGATCAAACAATGCAAGCGTCATGATGGGTAAGAATGCTGGTGTTCAGGCATTGTTTAAAACAAAGAATTCTTACTTATATTAAAATGGTTGTACTTGCCACTCCCTGAATTTGTGTTTGTCAAAGGCAGCCAAACAACTTTCAGGTGAGATAGAAAACTTGGCTAAAATGTATATTACTTTTTCTCACATAGTTCCAAACGGCAAAATGATATCAAATCACTTCAAGAATGTTTAATGTACCTGTCCATAAAATAATAAAAACTTGCACAGCTAGATGGTTGGCATTAGATGGAGTAGTTTCGCGTCTCATAGAGCAGTGGCAACTTAAAATACTATTTTTTACTTGAAAAATTTGAAGCTAAAAATCTATATCAAGACCTAGCTTGTGAAATTTCAAATGAACTAACTGATAGTAATTTTTGCTCAGTATTTGATGCAGAACTCACAGCGATAACCCAAGCTGTTCAACATATTGAAACGCATCATCAAGCAGAAAAATTTTGTATAATTAGTGATAGTTTCTCTGTTTTGACTAGTTTGAATAACATCAAGCACCCGTCTCAATACTCACAGTTAATAAGAGATTTTAAAAATAAAATGATGGTATTGAAGCAGCGTAATTACTCAATCTCTATATTGTGGGTCCCGTCACATGTTGGAATTGATGGTAACGAAGCAGCTGATGAATTGGCTGGATCAGCCATAATTGAAAATGAAATATACATCAGGAGTAATTTAGAAACTATTACACGCAAGCTACAGAAAGAACTAAAAACATCCTGGCAGTCTAAATGGGATTCTGGATCAAAGGGAAGAAATTACTATGCAATACATCCAAATGTTGGAAGGATGCACTTTGTGGCAGATCAACCTTCACTAGAAGCGAATATAAACTGCTAAATCGTATTTTGACGAGTCATACGAGAACAAAGAACCACTTGCATAGAATTCACGTATCGGATACAAATACATGCGATTGCCAAGGCAGTATTGAAACAGTAGACCATTTGTTGTGGGATTGCCCAAGATTTGATCACTTGGAACTTGAATCAGCTTTGCGGGCAAGAGGAATCGAACCACCATATGATATTCGGGGCATCATCAATTTTAAGGATCTGCGGCTTATTCATGGTATCCTGAAATATATATTTATAAATAAAATTACTATATAATTTATTTTTTATTTATGTATAATTTTTTTAAACCACCAAAATGTATCAAAATAGCTATGTATTATATCCTTCAGCACGTTATGGCGAAAGTCGTAGTGCTTCAATAAAAAAAAAAAAAAAAATAACTGATAGTAATTTGATTTATTTTTATTTTTTGTCTTATATTTTAAAATTAACTACTAATCTAAACAAAGAATTTCAGAGCGAAAGACCGAAATTATACAAACGTCTTGCCTGCTGTAAAAAGTTTTCTATTGTTAGTTCTACATAATTTTGTTTTAAAAAAACATATTGACGAGAATAGTTTAAACCTTATTAATTTTCAAAATAACACTAATATGTTCATTGAATTTAAATTCGTTTTATTTAGGACCTAAGGCTGAATTATTTATAAAAAAGCTTAATTTACCAATAGCTAGTATCGTAACAATTAAAGAAAAGAGCTAGGTAGCTTTACTATCAAAAACTCTAGAAAACAAATTATTAGTCGATTTGATTTTAATGATGAAACCCTCACTCAAATTCAAATAATAGATCCTGAACATCTAGGAGTTACCCTTATACCCTTAATAAATTTATTTTCACACTTGGGTGAAGAGAACGTTGATAACATTGATAATAAATGCCGATCATTAATTCATCAAAAGAACGTTCCAGTTTCTTCAAATTAAGAGGATTATTGGGCGAAAATTTTTTAATTAAAAAATGGTTTAGGTGAACTGAGGTTTCCTCATTTAAAACAATTTGTTGGCGGACTTTAAAGTTTACCTCATAGCAGTGCTGCTGCAGAAAGATGTTTTTCTGATTTGAACAATATAAAAACAAAAAATGAAATTGTTTAAAAACAGAAACCATAAACTCTATAATGATAAGCAAGCAGATTCTTGGTAATACTTCATTATGCGATTGGATGCCTTCGGAAAGTTTGGTAAATAAATATAAACTAGCTTATTCAAATAAGTGTTCCTATTTTTTTTCTCAGTGTAGAGTTTTTTTAAGGGACATTCCACATAACAGGGAAACAGAACAGGTAAAAAATTTTGATGCTTCCGATTTTAGTAATATTTGATTATGTTATATCTGTATATTTACTAGATATAACATAATAGATATAACATAAAAAATTTGGCTTTTTGGGACGATGTCGTAAGTTTTTTAATAGCGAACAGCTTCTTTTAATTTACAAATCATTTATACGTCCCTGCATGGAGTAATGTTCTCACATATGGGGTGGAGCTTATTATAGTAGTTTGAAGTGCCTTGATTCTGTTCAGCGCAGAGCTGTTAAACTGATTGGCAACTCAACTCTTACTGATGAGCTTGATTCTTTACAGCACAGACGAAATGTTGCGGATTTGACAATTTTCTACAAATACATTATGGATGAACGAACTTCTGAAGAGATTAAATCAATTTTACCTGAACTAGCAATTCCATTGCGTAACACCAGAGCAAATGTTATAGCCCATCCTTTTACGGTTCATATAAAAAGGTGCAGAACTGTTGCCTTTCAGCGTGATTTTTTCAACAGAGTCTCTCATCTCTGGAACGCCTTACCTTCATGGGTTTTTCCTGATAGCTTTAATCCTCAAAGTTTTAAAGTTAACGTCCATAAATTTCTAAAAGAAACTTAATTTATTCAAACTTAACCACACTTCCTAGTTGGCATGGTATCTTCGGATATTCAGAGACGTTAATTAATAATTTATTATGATTAACACTAAACATGCCTAGCTTATAATAAAAAAAAAAAAAAAAAAAGATGCAGATACAAAATAATTTTATCGTATTAAGTCTGATTAACTAGTTCGAAAGATTTATAAATTTGACCACCCGGTAGTTTTTAAAAATTACAATTAAATACATAAAACAGTTGCCTGATACTATTATATAATTGAATTATAAAAATAAATAAATATAATTTGTAAACGTTTTGAGTTTTGTTTAAATTTGGTTTGGTTTGTAAAAAAGAAGAAGACCCTAAGTATTTTTAATCGATCTATAATTAAATCAATTCAAGTACGGCTTCCAGCTATCTTGTAAGTAATAACAGCTGAATGCCGGAAACATCGAGGGTATCTGTCTTGCTGGACTTGCATTTAAGTATATTTAATTGGGGCACCGAGAGGCACTCAACAAGAGCCTCGACTGCACGGAAAATTAATGCAGCGCTGGTAGTGAAACCAAATTGTATTTTGTAACAAAAAATGGTATGCCAATTTTCTGCCGTCATGCCTCATAAAAAATAATAATATCAATTTCATTTTTTTTAATAATACCTTTTCAAATTTTTAATTTTTTAATTTTATTTTTTTTTTTAATTTTCCTTTTTATATTTTTTTTTTTGTATTTTTTAAAACATTTTTCTTATTTATTTTCTTTCTTATTATCTTTTTGTCTTTCTCTTTGTTTCTTTGAAAATAATAAATTTACGGATTTAGTGACTTGGCCCTTTTTGTAGGAAATTTAATTCTCTATAAATTGCTACTATCAGAAATTGGAACAAAAAATTTTATGTCATGTACGTCTATCATATAATTAGATTATATCCCACACTTTTCGTAATATTTTTATATTTACTGATATTTTTGCAGTTTTAGTTCCTTGTATAAAATACAATGCCATTTACAAGCATACGGGCCATGATACATGTAAAATAATTATCGTACAGATGAAAAATTTTTTGGCTCTGATTGGTTAAGGGGCGGTAACAATTTTTTATCTGTACGACAAAAATAATATTTTAACGATTGTTCTATTTTTTAAAAGACATAAAAACATAAACTAGAAAATTTTACTTATCACTTGCATATCACAAAAAAAGATTAGAAAAAACACTTGCAACATTTATAAGACTTGATGTTTACGTAATGTTTGAATTATTTTTTTCATTTAAAACATTTGAAATATTTGAAATATTTGGATCATATACAACATTTTAAGCATATTAAACAATTGAAGCCTTTAAGACATTTGAAACTTATCAAATTTTGAAGCATTTGAAACATTTGAAACAATTGATCTAATTAAAACGTTTGATACATCTGAAACTGTCGATAAATTTGAAACATTTGAAACATTTGAAACATTTGAAACATTTGAAACTTTTGAAACATTTGAATTATTTGAAACATTTAAATCAGATTCTTTGTTTCAAAATATATCAAATGTTTGCCAATGTTGTAAATGTTTTAAATGTTTCAAATGTAGCAAATATTTCAAATCTATCAATTTTTCAAATCTGTTAAATGTTTCAAATGCTTCAAATGTCTCACATGTTTCAAATGTTTCACATGTTTCAAATGTTTGAAATGTTTGAAATGTTTGAAATGTTTCAAATGTTTCAAATGTTTCAAGGGCTATTATTTTGAAAACGTACATCGAAAAAAAAACAACTATTTTTTAAAAATCTGAAATTTTGATATTTTGTTGTTATTGACGAAAGGAAAAAAGTAGCTTCTGCTTTTATTTTTTGTGTACTCTGAATCGGAGTTATGCGCGGTTGAATTTTGAGGCTTTTTCACGTAGTTTTTGGTAATGGTGGCAATGTTTTGTGAATAAGTGCCACAAATTTCATCCGACTTACGTATATTTTTGCAAGTAAAAAGGAAAATAATTGAATAATTGAAATAAGTAAGTTTAAAATTAATAACTTTTCTCTTTTCCGCTAGGCGGCGCGTAAAACCTTGGTTTACTTCAAAGCTCATATCTCAAAAAGTAGGCTTTTTTTTTTTTTGTTCTTCACAAATTTTAAAGTAAACATATGCAGCTATGAAATTAAGAAATAAAAAGTCAGCAATTCAATATGGATTTTTTCTTACGATTTTTTAAAGTTTGGTATATGAAAAATTCACATGTGTTTTTTTATTAAGTTAATAATCCTGTACTAAATGTGGATCTAATAAATTAAACATTTCATATTTTAACACCTGCAATAAATTTGAACCATTTTTTGTGTATTTCTGATTGAGAAACAGGTTTTTATTCAGAATAAGAATTGGAGATCCCAATGATCGAAGATTTTGTTATAATTTCAACATCACCAACACTAACATTAGAAAAAAACATTAAAAAAATATTTTTTCTATAAACATTATAATTTAATCAATATTATAAATAAATGCATTGAAAAATTAATTTATATATTTTTTTTTACCTTTAAATTGAAATATTTATGATCATCAGAAAAAGAAAAATTTTGGCAATTATTTTATCGGGTGTAGTGTTATCCGGCAAAAAACAGTGGAATCCTTGAGTTCTTTGTTTTCTTCCAAGAACATTTCGTAGATGTCGGTGAGGGTCCATAACACCAACCGCTTTGATTTCTTAATTTTTGTCGATCCTTCTGTAATAGTAACAACATCTTTAAGGCCAGGCATTGTTCTACTAATTTCCTCTGATAAGAAGTATGTTTGAATTTGTTTTACTATATTTTGTGACAAACTGTGCACTTGTTTGCTTTGAGGCCAACTGTAAGGACCTACTGTTTCCAACAGATCCATGGCGAATTCTACCAGTCGTCTTGATGCATTAAATTCATCCTGGATACGTTGATTAGACCAAAATTTACGTGGTAGAGTTGTCAACAAAAACACTTGTTTTGATTTACAGCTGGCATCTTTAAACTCTTTTTTAAGGTTCATAAGCCATGATGTATATTCACATTCCTCGTTTGGTGATAACACTTTAACTGAATCTACTTGAAATATTCTTTGACTTATTGCCGATGTGACACTTGCAATTTTTTTATAACTTCCTGTTGTAATATGATTTTGTTTGATAGGAGATTCGGCTAACCTTCCAAGAACATTGTTAATATCTTCTAAAATGTCATTAAGTAGTTCAGGAACTGGTGGAGATATAGTATCAACCGAAACTGGTGATGGATCTAAAGATGCTGGAGGTATTTGAATATTTTCGTTCGTTGGAACATTTTCAACATCCTGATTTATAGAAATAATTTCACTATCGATAGTTTCCGAACATGAAAGCTGCTGTATAGAAAATATTAGTTGCATATGAATTTTTATTCATTTTAATAAAATAATTAAATTTACCTTATTTTTCTAGATATAAGTGCGACATGTTTCACATATAAACTGGTCATCACGCAAAGTAAAATTTAGGGTCGCAGCTTTTTGAATAACAGCTGGTGTGACCAGTTTCACATTTTTTGATGTCCGCTGATGATTTTTGAGACCGTACAAGTTACAGCACAATTTGACAGGCATTTCTATTATTATCTTTTCTAAACGTTATGTCTTCTAAATATTTTGGAATATAATTGATTATAAGGCAATCCAATAAATATATATATACCCTTGAAATAGTTTTGACATAGGTAGAATCAGGTAAAATTAGGTAGGTACAATTTAATATATTTTGATTGGATGCAAGTATAATTTGGTCAAAAACCGTTTGTGGGCGTCATTAGAAATTTTAAATGTTAAAATTATGAGCCTCTAATGAGATTTTAATTAGTAAAAAGGGGCTGAATAGACATTTTTTAAAATAAATAAACATTTTACACACCCTTTTAATAATTTAAATTCCTTTATTTTACCACTTAACTTAAATTAATTTTTAATAAGTTTTTAACCATTTAACCGCACAGAAAATGGTTCAAATTTATTGCAGGTGTTAAAATATGAAATGTTTAATTTATTAGAACCACATTTAGTACAGGATTATAAACTTACTAAAAAAACAAATGTGAATTTTATACCAAACTTTAAAATTTCGTAAGAAAAAATCCATATTGAATTGCTGACTTTTTATTTCTTAATTTCATAGCTGCATATGTTTACTTTAAAATTTGTGAAAAACAAAAAAAAAAAAAGCCTACTTTTTGAGATATGAGCTTTGAAGTAAACCAAGGTTTTACACGCCGCCTAGCGGAAAAGAGAAAAGTTATTAATTTTAAACTTACTTATTTCAATTATTCAATTATTTTCTTTTTTACTTGCAAAAATATACGTAAGTCGGATGAAATTTGTGGCACCTATTCACAAAACATTGCCACCATTACAAAAAACTATGTGAAAAAGCCTCAAAATTCAACCGCGCATAACTCCGATTCAGAGTACACAAAAAATAAAAGCAGAAGCTACTTTTTTCCTTTTGTCAATGCCAACAATATATCAAAATTTCAGATTTTTTAAAAATCAAAAATTTAAAAATCAACAAAAAAATGTACGTTTTCAAAATAATAGCCCTCAAATATTTCATATGTTCCAAATGTTTCAAATGTTTCAAATGTTTCAAATGTTTCGAATGTTTCATATGTTTCAAATGTTTCAAATGTTTCAAATGTTTCAAATGTTTCAAATGGTTCAAATTTTTCAATTGTTTCAAATGTTTTAAATGTTTCAAATGTTTCAAATTTTTCAAATTTTCCAAATGTTTCAGATGTTTCAAATGTTTCAAATTTTCCAAATTTTCCAAATGTTTCAAATGATTCAAATGTTTCAAATGTTTCAAATGTTTCAAATGTTTCAAATGTTTCAAATGTTTCAAATGTTTCAAATGTCTCAAATGTTTCAAATGTTTCACATGTTTCAAATGTTTTAAATGTTTCAAATGTTTCAAATGTTTCAAATATTTCATATGTTAATGTCTCAAATGTTTCAAATGTTTCAAATGGTTTAAATTTTTCAAATGATTCAATTCAATTGTTACAAATGTTAACTTGTTTTACATGTTTCACTTGTTTCAAATGTTTCAAATGTTTCAAATGTTTCAAATGTCTGAAATGTTTCAAATGTTTCAAATGTTTCATATGTTTCAAATGTTACAAATGTTTCAAATGTTTCAAATGTTTCAAATGTTTCAAATGTTTCAAATGTTTCAAATGTTTCAAATGTTTCAAATGGTTCAAATTTGTCAAATGTTTCAAATGTTTTAAATGTTTCAAATGTTTCAAATTTTTCAAATTTTCCAAATGTTTCATATGTTTCGAATGTTTCAAATGTTTCAAATGTTTCAAATTGTGGTGCTTCCCCAGAGGGATGCTGGTTTACTACAAATGTTTTTAATGTTTTTGGTTGGTGTGGTTCTGACTTCGAGAGCCGGCTGCGTCAATATGTGGTGTTCCCATGAGGGGTATCAATTCACCACAAATATTTATTGCTCGTTTTAGGAAAGGTTGTACTTACTTGGTGTGTTTCTCCGGATTTGGTTTCTCAATAGTTTCCTCACAAAGTTCAAATAAAACTAGAACGTTTTCGGGCACTTTAATTTATACCATAAACTATTTATTTATAGCATCTTATTTTCTTGAATACAGAACTTAAATTTATTTATAACACGTTATTTTCTTAAATATGAAAATTAAATTTATATATAACTGTGGAGTGTATTTTTACTCCGGCACTTTTGTTTCACACGTAAACTATTTTATTAAATTGGGAACTGAATTTCCCCGCGATTAACTTTTAAAATTGGTTGACGACCGACCACGTTATACTCGAGACTAACTTTTTCACCGAAAAGTCAGTATTATTTATTCTGACGATTTTCGTTTGGTCAAAACCAATTGGCCAATAGAAAATCGTTTTTACATAAAAATAAAATAAAATAACTTAGTAATCGAATTTGTGTTTTAACATTTTTTTATTACATATTTCTTTTTGTCGTTTTTATGGAGATTAATTATTGGAGTTTTTTATTACTTTCCTGTAAAATTTATTTTAAATTGTAAAGTTTGAGTCTCCGCTCGTGTTAGGGTTTTATATTTCGGATGTACAATGGAACTATTGTTGTAATTAGGTTTAATTGACTTAGTTGGTATTTTGATTTGGTAAATGGAAATTTTATTCAAATTGAAAGAATATATGGATTGTATATTGGACTTTGAATTGTAACCAATTGAACTTTGAATTATAGGAATTTGTACGACATGCTAGCAAATTATTTGGAATGTTTTGTCAATTGGGATAAAAATATTGAGATATAAAAATACATTGTGTATTTTTTATGAGATAGTTTCTTTTTAGTTTGAACGATTTTTTATGTGATATGATTTTACAGATATTAATTGAAATTGAGTTTGAATTGAACTTGAGTTTGGGAAATTATTATTTACTGAAAATTAATTACGAGATTTCATTTAAAGATTTAATGTAGGATGATGTAACAGCTGCGGATTATTATGTCTAGACTTTTTTAGTATGGTCACTGATTCAAAGGGACAATTGTTTGTGATAGTTTTGAATAATTGTTGTTGAATGAAGTTATTGTGGGTTTGTTTAGGTGTTTGTTTCAATGGGGTGGGTCAGTCTGGTGTTTTAAATGTTTCAAATGTTTAAAATGTTTCACTTGTTTTACATGTTTCACTTGTTTCAAATGTTTCAAATGTTTCAAATGTTTCAAATGTTTCAAATGTTTCAAATGTTTCAAATGTTTCAAATGTTTCAAATGTTTCAAATGTTTCAAATGTTTCAAATGTTTCAAATGTTTCAAATGTTTCAAATGTTTCAAATGATTCAAATGTTTCAAATGTTTCAAATGTTTTACATGTTTCACTTGTTTCAAATGTTTCAAATGTTTTAAATGTTTCAAATGTTTCAAAGGTTTTAAACGTTTCATCTGTTTCAAATGTCTCTAATATTTTAAATGTGTCAAATGTTTCAAATGTTTTAAATGTTACAAATGTTTCAAATGATTTTAAAGTTTCAAATGTTACACATGTTTTACATTTTTCAAATGTCTATACATAATTTTTTCCTTTAAAGTTAAAATAAAAGTAGATTTTGCAGATACAAAGAAAATATAAGTGTTTATAGCGTTTACTTAAACCCATGAAATGTTCAACCATACTAAATCAAACCTCAACTTTCAGAACTGTTCAATATAAAAAACTGTTGCAAGTAATCGCTGTTTTATTTCTTTGTTATTAAACTACGATCTTGCTTGACTTATGTATTTTTTTATTCAAAATTAGGCATCTTTAGTGTTAATTCTAATAAACTGAAAATTAACGTCTCTGAATATCCGAAGATACCATGCCAACTAGGGATAGGATTATGTTTAAATAAATTAAGTTTCTTTGAAAAATTTATTACCGTTAAATTTAAAATTTTGGGGATTATAGCAATCGGGGAAAACCCAAGAGGGTAAGGCATTCCAGAGGTTAGAGACTCTGTTAAAAAAAATCACGTTGAAAGGCGACAGTTCTACAATTTTTTATTTGAACCGTAAAAAGATGGGCCACAACAGTTGTTCTGGTGTAACGCGATAAGATTTCTGGTTCAGGTAAAAGTAATTTTATCTCTGTGGAAGTTCGTTCATCCATAATGTACGTGTAGAAAATTGTCAGATCAGTAATATTTCGTCTGTGCTGCAAAAAATTAAGCTCATTAGTAAGAGTTGAGTTGCTAATTAATTTAACAGCTCTGTGTTGAATAGAATTAAGACACTTCAAACTACCTTTAATAAGATCCACCCCATATGTGAGATCAATACTCCATACAGGGACGTATAAATGATTTGTATATTAGGAGAAGTTGTTCGCTATTAAAAAACTTACGACATCGTCCAAAAAGCCCAATTTTTGAACAGCGTTCAAAGCGTTCAAAGCTAGCCAGCGTTCTAGGCTAAACATATGAAAATTCCATTTCATATTTGTTGTATATTTGTTATTTAATTATTTATAATATAAAAGAATTTAATTTTAAATTCAATTTTTTTTATTTAGCGTATGGTTTTTGTTGTGACACATTAAAAACAAAAATAAAACAAAAATAAAACTTAAAATAGATAGATTTTCATATGAAATCTACATAAAACAAAACATGAATAATACAAATTAAATGAGCTTACAATCAATATGATTGCACGCCTTTTAGTTATATATTAAAAAGTAAAATATTAAAATATTTGAACATTAGATATTTACATCGAGTGAGTTTATCCATGCTACTACATTGGGAGTTGCCAATTGGATGTCTGAGATGTCGCCATTGTATCGTCGAAGTGGGCACACTGTTGCAATGTGTTTTATGGTTTGTTGTGGAGCTCCGCAGTCCCATTGAGGGGACTCTGAGATTCCCCACTTGTAGAAAGAATCAGCACAACGTCCATGATTCGTTCTTATTCGGTTTAGTGTGGTCCAGGTATGAGTGGCAAATCGAAACCAGGTTGGGCAGAAGTCGGGTTAGTAATAGAAACGCCAGAAGTGTTGTAAAAATTCCAGGAGGTGTCCCAGGCATCCAAGATATTAAAATTGGTTGCCAGCAGGTTGCTCGCAGTTTTATGTGGAGGCTTTCTTGACTTCAATCGACAACTAGTGTGGTCACCGTAATATTCGTGCAAAGGTAACGTGATGATGTTGGTTACCTTTTTATGTTCACGCATGAGTGCATGCGAGCGTCTGAGTGCAGGTGGTGCGATATTGCTCAACACAGGGAGCCAAGGTAAAGGAGTGGACCTGATAGTACCACTTATAGTACGCATCACGGCATGCAGCTGGCAGTCAACTTTTTGAGTATGTGTGCTATGCAGCCAGACTGGTGCGCCGTACTCAGCCACTGAGTAAACCAGACTTAGAGCAGTTGTGCGGAGGGTTGCTGGAGTAGCACCCCATGTCGAGCCTGCCAGTTTATGCAATATATTGTTTCTCGTTTTAAGTTTTTTTGACGTATTCTCTAGGTGGAGCTTAAAAGAAAGAGTTCTATCGAGAGTAATACCCAGGTACTTTGGCTGTTGATTGTATTTAATGGCAGTGCCGTTAAATAACACTGATAGTTCGTGTTTTGCCAGTTTGTTGTTTAAGTGGAAACAAGAACTCTCGGTTTTACTTAGATTAGGGAATAAGCTCCACGTTCGAAAATAGTCATTCATTATCGCCAGGTCAGTTGACAGCAAATCTTCCAAGACACCCATGTTTTTATTTTGAGTGGCCAGGATCCAATCATCCGCGTACCCAAATTTCTTTGATGTTGTATCAGGCATGTCATGGATGTACAAATTGAAAAGTAATGGCGCCAGGACGGAACCCTGTGGCAAACCATTGTTAAGCATTTTGGACCTACTACAGGAATTATTTAGATGAACTTTGAATACACGATTACTCAGCATGTTGTTAATTAAGCGTGAGATGGTGTTACAAGGTATTGCATTGAACAGCTTATATATAATCCCAATGCGCCAGACTGTGTCATATGCTGCAGTGTGATCGATGAATACTGCGCCTGTTTTTAATTGTTTTTTAAACCCAGCTTCGATGTAGGATGTTAAAGCGAGCAGTTGGTCAGTGCAGCTGCGATTGGGACGGAAACCAGCTTGTTCGACTGGAATCTGGTCATTCAGAATCGGTGCGATACGGTTGTTTAAATTCAATGATAATTTTAATATTAATACGGTTTAAATTCAATGATAAATTTTACTTCTGCTTTACAGTCCAATCACACCAAAAGCCAAAACAAGAGAGAGTTGCCTTTTCTATTTCCAAAATACAAGTTACATTTCAAAAACTGATATATTCTAAAAAGCAATCTCTACATGTTTATTGTTTTATAATCATAACAAACACATACTTAAAATAACTGCAATATTCGATAATAATTTTATACCAATCGAAATTATAAGTACATACAGAATGGTATCAATAACAATAAACTACAATATTGTTTTCAACTTCTACTCCTAGAAGTCTTACAGATTCTTTCCCTACAAGATTTTTCGAGTCGAATTTGAATGGAAACGGATTAGGTGTGGATAATCTAGTAAAATTAGCAAACCCCCCATCTAATATAGTTTTAAGGTCATTGTTTCTGAATCTATCAAATTATCATTTTCTTATGTATTAAAAAAATATTTGTAAAGAAGTGTGAATGGTAAAAATCATTCGTCACACTGGTGGGGATCGCTAATCACAAGCATCAAGCATCACAAGAAAGCTTTCAACAATCGTATTTAATAGATCATATATTAACTTTTTTTCAATGAATAATCGTTTTGTAGGTGGTAATTTCAATACGTGTCTCAACAACATATAAACAACCATTTTTAATTTAGACCCTATTTAAAACCGTTTTGGATTGGAGTCACTCAAGACTTTAGATTTTGTTACGAAGCTGTTGTCCAATCTCAGTAATTTAGAGTCGCACTACTTTCTCACACGCATTAAATTTATATTAACAAGAACTTTTGAAGTTATTTTTACATATTTTTTTCAAGTTTGTTGCGAGTCAGTTGTACAAACTCCTTAGTGGGTACCATAATTAAGGAAAAAAATTCCCAAGAAACAAACTTATCGTTTTGTTATTGTTTAAAAGCGGCCGTTAATCAACTATAAATATCCAAACCTTATGTCCAACGAAAAGATAAATTGGGTGCTAGAAAAATGATAACTGCACTCGGTGAATGCACTCGTGAGCCAGTCTGGCATGATTAGATAAAATAAACAAAAAGGACAAAAAAAACATCAACCAAAAATAATTTATTTGTTAGTATCTGCTAATATACATAAGGATAAAACTTAAAGAGAAAAAATTTTATATATGTAATTTGTGTATGTACCGTCGAACTATCGAGAGGAAAACAAGGTAAATTGACTACGTAGTAACCTTGGACTTGTTTTTGTTCTCGTATGTTGGCTCATTCAGCGATTTTGTTTTTTTTCTTGGTGCTATGAAGTTAAATACAAGGACGCAACACCAGGTCCACGAAGGAGAACTATAAACTGGCAAGACAAGCCGTTACAAAGCTATGTAGACGAACGAAGAGAGAATGGTGGAAGAGACAGTGTGAGGAGATTGAAAGCTTCAATAAGGAACATCAATCGCGTGACTTCTTTCAACAGATTAAAACCTTAAAGGAGGGCCCTCAAACTAGATCGACTGCTATTCAAAACGAAGATAGGGAGCTACAAGTAGACCTTAAAATATTTTAGATACTTGGGCCGCTTATTTTGAGAATCTTCTCAACTTAAGTGACCAGCAACAATTCGGGCGACGAGCAAAGCTTATTCGTTCGTCAAACGCACATGTAGACGAACCAATCAAAGAGGAATTCGAAGTGGCGCTCTCTAAATTAAAACGCAATAAAGCACCTGGTATCGACGATATAACATCCGAAATGATTGTACATGGTGGCGAAACTCTATCCTTAAGATTCTTTGAACTTGTTCAAATGATCTGGAGGACTGAAACCATGCCACAGGACTGGAACACTGCTATGCTGAAACCAATCCATAAAAAAGGTAATCGCCTACAATGTGCAAACTACAGAGGAATCGCTCTCCTTTGCACAGCATATAAAATCTTTTCTTACATTTTGCTATCCAAAATCAATCCTTTTGCTGAACAACTGTTTGGAGAAAATCAATGTGGTTTCCGGCGGGGCCGATGTACAACCGATGCACTTTTCTCGATAAGGATGTTTTTGGAAAAGTGCCGAGAGTTCAACATACCTGTGCACCAACTTTTCATTGATTTCAGGCCGGCTTACGACTCTCTCGAACGAGAGACTCAATGGTCTGCTCTGGTGTCAATGGGAATTCCTGGTAAACTGGTATCACTTTGCAAAATGACAGTACAGAACTCTCAATGCTGTGTACGAGTAGAAAACGAAATATCAAAGTTTTTTAAAGTCGACTCCGGTTTAAGATTTGTCTGCAAATTAACTACAATAAAACCAAACATATAAATGTTTCAAGGGAGGCTGAGAAGAAAGATTTGATGTGCGGCGATGAACGAATTGAGTGAGTTGAATCTTTTAAATATTTGGGATCAATGCTTGACTCAAACAACAGCATACTTACAGATATTAAAGCTCGAATCGCTGCAGGTAATCGAACTTTCTACTCAATTAAACCTCTCCTTGGATCACCGTATGTATCACTAACACCAAGCTCAAGTTATACAAGACATTGATTAGACCGGTTGTGATGTATGGGTCACAAACGTGGACCCTTACACAAAATGACGAATCTGTAAATGGCAAATGTAAATGACATTTATCTGTATTTGAGCGTAAGATCCTACGCTACATTTTTGGTCCACTTAAGACAGACGATGGATTGTATATAACCCGGTATAGCTTTGAGATCAGAGACCTTCTTGAGGGTCCTGGTATAATAGGTTGTATCCGTTCTAATAGGATTGCTTGGTTTGGGCATGTTCTACGAGCCGATTCACAGTCTGGAATGATTAGAAAAATGTACGTTGGTACCCCAGGGAGTGGGCGACCGCGAGGTAGACCACGACTACAATGGGAGACTGACGTAATAAACGACCTTAAAAAAATCGGCTGCCATGGTAATTATGTCGCTGTTGCGAATGACCGTGGTGAATTTCCAAAGCTGATCAACCTGGCAACGCTCCTACATGGAGCATGAACGCCTGAAAAAAAAAATAAAATGATTGGTTCAACCACAACCTTGCGGTTCTATTAATAGAATCTGGCTATCCAGTCATTTTACCAATCTGAAGCAACATCTGGCTGGACGTTAAGTTAATATTATTACATCAACATCGGTACATTGTTATTGAATTTGGCTGGAAATAGCATCGTTTATTTAATTCTACTGCCTCAATATCCTGGTCATTATTGTTATTGAATTTGGCCGGATATATCATCGTTATTCTAATATTATTGCATCAACATCCTGGTCATTATTGTTATTGAATTTGGCCGGTTATGTCATCGTTATTCTAATATTATTGCATCAACATCCTGATAATTATTGATATGGAATTTGGCTGTATATAACATCGTTTATTCAATATTATGGCAACCACATCCGTATATGGTCGTTGAATTTGGCTGGATACAGCATCGTTTAATTAATATTACTGCAGCAGCAGCACTTACCATTTTTTATGCATCAAATTTGCCTATTCTCTCTCTCTCTGGCGTTTACATCCCATGAAGGGATTTTGCCGTCTGTGCCACCAGCTTCCAATCATCTCGTTCCATGACCAGTTGACCCCAGTTTCGACATCCTATATCACGAAGGTCTTGGATGATGTCATCACGCCAGCGTTGTCTAGGTCTTCCTCTCCGACGAACACCAGCTGGTTGTTGTTGGGACGCTTTTTTTATCATTCTGTCCAATGGAGCCCTTTCTACATGACCAAACTATCTAATCCGGTTGGATTTAATGAATCCGATTACATCGCAGCCTCCAAGAAGCTGTCTGATTTCATGATTCATTCGGATTCAATTTGCCTATACAATCGTAATAATATCTGGAGCAACACCTGACTGGATCTATCATATTTTACTACCATTGTTTGAATATCATCTTTTCATTTGGTGCCACCAAGTCAGTTGCGGTTTTCGTTTGATATTTAGAGTCCTAATGGGGACCGACTAACGGAAGAAACTGGAGAGGGGGAGCTGGTATCATCATGGGGTGAGTAACTTTAACTTAATAGATATATGGTTACATGTATGCATATGGATATATGCGCATGGATGTATGTAGATATGGGTGTTGGGGTGCATGTGTGAGGGTGTGGGTGTGTGCATGGGTGAATGAAGGTGTGAGAGCGTGTGAATATGTGAGTAAAGGTGGGGTTGGACGGGGTGATCGCGGTTTTTTTTTTCACGTATGGGGGTCGCTAGAGTCTCAGTTTTTCACGTGCTTCTTTATTTCAACCGTCATTATCATGTGTTACGCGCACAATACCGATATTTGTGCTGGAGTAGCAGGTTTTCTATGTTCGACCCCACTCACTGAGCTAGTTTGAGGCTTTACAAATCTAGCTAGGTGCGCGGCCTGCTATGCCACTTCATTGGACAACCGATGAAGCAGTGCTTCATTACAATTTCGACAAACCATTCCATTTATATTCCGACCTAAAAATGCGTCTTTTAGCTTTTGAAAGTCTGCAATCGTTACAGTTTGGCTGTTGGCACTATTCGACTACGTATTAGCGTGAGTTGTTTCATTTTAAAACCTGAACTAATCTAACCCAGCCTTATAAAACCCAAAAAGCAAAACAATAATTTTGTATTCTGTCTGTAAGCAATCACTGAGCAACTGTCGTACTCAATATACAACATATATGGAGGAAGATATGACTTATGAGCGCGTAAACATATGTCCACTTGCACAACCTGAGCAGAAATTATTATCTTTATTTTTAGTATTATCCTTTTTTAATGTACTTCGTTAAAAAAAATTCACTCTTTACCAGAAACTTTTTATTTATTAAATAATGCATATTGGTATTAATCGGAGTAAACTTTTTAATTTTTTGCACCATTTTGAAAAATGTAAGTAATTTAAGTTTTGTTTGTCTATAATCAAAATTATGTTTTGTTGAACATCTTTTATACAAAGGGTGTGAAAAACGTGTAATGAAATATCTTATTCGTTGGGATAGATAACAAGACCTGTAAGAAGGGATATCTTAAGCAAGGTTATGTATTTTCCGCACCATGATGCATATTATTTTTTATTGATTATTGAATTAATGTCCTTACTTAGATAGGTTTTTGGAGGTGCATTGTGGAGAAAACAGTTTAAAGCGAACCACCTAGCAAATGAAAATATGGTTTTAAATCTCATTTATTAAACAACGTGAGTTGTTTTCTTAAGTTTAATAATTCAATTAAAGAAAATCAGCACAAAGCAGGCCTGTTCCATCAAAATTAACAAAAACTTCTCGTCTTTGAAATTATTTACAATTCCAAACTAGCATTGTTTAGTGATTCTGAAAAAACAAATATTTGTACGGTACGAAGTAGGAATAAGTAATCCACTTTTATTTTTAAAAAATGTATACTTCACTCTTCATGGTTTTCTGCGAGCAATATCAGAAATACAGAAAATCTTTCCACTTATCTCTCCAACAATAACATTTCCATTAAAATTTCATTTCAACAAAATTATTTTCACTTGCATTCATACATACACTTGTAAATGCATAATTAAATTATTCAAAGCGGCAAACATATAGTAAATCGCTCATATACTTAGTTTTAGACAACAAAATTATGGGAAAGCAAGGAAAATCTTTAAAACTCTTTAAAAACAACAACAACACAGCATGAAAATTATTTGGTTTGGTACACATTGAAAAGTAGATAGAAAAAAACATAAGTCTAAGAATTGAAATGTATTGTTTGGTGTGTTTTTATTTTACTTGGAAAAAAACTTAAGAAAAAGGAAAATGAAAAATAAATAACATAATTTTCTTATATATACGATTTTCTTCTTTTTATTCCTAAACAGCAAAAAAAAACTAAACAACTTAATAAAAAACTTGGGGATATAAATTTAAATTTTTTTCTACGTTGTTCAATGGATATGAGTGTACACTGTACATACAAGCATATAAATTTATGAGTTTTTTGTTGGCTACATTCGTATGTTTTAAGGAAGAAAGCTATTTAAGACATTAAAGATCAATTTTAAGATTTCATTTTATTTCTTTTGGGACATTTCAGGTCATTATTGATTTATGCTTCTTTGGCTTAACAAATGATAAGAAAACATTTATGAATAGAAAAACCAAGTCATTATCTGTAAATAAAATGTTAACAAATCCTTTGATTCTGTTATATCCCATTTAACTTACCCAAAAATCTATACAACCTTCAGACACATCAGATAACTGAAAACGGAAAAATTACATAAAACTTTTTCAACCATATGTTATCTGGAATCGACTGCGAAAATTTACAAAGAAAATTTCTGTTATTTTTACATTTCAATTATGAAAAATACAGAACGTACAACATCAAAGAACAATAGAAACGGAAAAATGTTGTTCATTGAATATATAGCCATCATAGTTTGCAACAAAAACAAATCAAATAAAATAGAAGAAAAAAATGAAAACATAATGCCGTGGATTTATAACTTTGAATAAAAAAATAAAATATTAAGTTCAGAGTAACGCTTTTCCTCCAAGCTTTAATAAAATTCAAATTTGCGGATGGATATTGTGAAATTTGATTAAATTTTATTCATCAGTTCGTATAATTTAAATAAAAGTATTATCAAGTGATTGGAAGGGGTCAAAACTGTTAATAAACCGATCTAAAGAGATTAAGTTGTGGTATGATGCTACCGTAGTTGGAAAAATATTGTGTGATAGTAATTCGATTTGGAAAATCCAAAGCAGGTGTTATGTAACATCGGTGATGAAAATGGAAAAAGAGGTTTTTGGTTGGAGTTTTTTATTTACTCGAAACTTATTAAATTTTTCAACAGTGTTGTCAAAAAATAAGCTTTAATATGACAGAACTTTTACCTTATGCATTTTCAAAGTACTGTGGAGCAATAAATAAAAGTTGTCCGGTTAAAATCTGCTAATCTATGATAACGTCATCTGACTACAAATTTGACCTAGGTGAAGTGAAATTTTAAAGATTTGAAGAAAAATCTGAAAAAAGAACCAAGATAGCGAGTCTACTGATTTTATTTTTATTTTACTTTGAAATAATTAAATTAATGGAATGTTGTGTTGATCACTTGTAAAATTAAACTGCTTATTTTACATTTTCGCAAATAGACTACTAAAATAAGGGAGTCGTACACTGAAAATAACTACAGTTTTATGCCACTCATGCATCATAGTGAGGCATAACAATTCATTTGTCAATATTGTGAGACTTTTTAAACTAAGTCATCATCCTCCATTGTAAAGCAGCAACATTCAGCCTTTTATTTCTGTGTCTCATTTTAAAATTTATTGTTTTATAATTTATGTAAAAAGTGATATTTGTTTTAAAGTGAGCGATATTTCGGAAACGATCTAGGGAACTACGAGATGTGATGTTTTTTCACTATTTTTAGAGAAGGCCAAAACGCTGCACAAACACGAATATAAAAATGTTGAAACTAACAGTGAGGACGTTGTACATAAACACAGGAGGTGTTTGATTCCATTCTATAAATTTTTATTTTGAATGTGCGCTCTGGCCGGCCTGGCAGTCACAGAAAAAAATCGATGAAATTTTACAACTGGTCGAGCTAGATCAGTATGCAATTTGTCAGAATACAGTGGATACACTAAATATCCATCATATGACCAACCATATGTGTGGGTGCTACATTAGTTAACGCAAAGAAATTTGATTAACCGAATTTCCATCAGATGAAAAGCTGTTAAAACGTTTCTAATGCTCGTCAAATGAAAAAAATAAAGAAAATGAAAGAAATGAAAAAAAAAAATGCTTGCCGCCAGAAGAACCACCAAAAACTCCACACCGCTGAAATCATGAAACTACTAGCAAAATGGCAAATGCTTGTAGATAAAAATGGAACATGTGTATTTGATTAAAACTGATTTTCAATAAGAAAAATTTCATTCGAAAATTGAATAAAACTACTACTATTATTTATAGACATTTTGTTGGTTTAACCGGCTCGATGGACCAAAATGATACGCCTTTTGTAAACATATGGTCTAAAGAATCCCCCTTTTTGGGCAGTTGAACGTGATGCTACTTCTTTGTATTGCAGGTATTTTATTCTTATATTAGCTGCATTTCATGAAACCGTGTGATCCGGTTCCGCTTAAATTTTACATGCAAACTGAGATCCAAAAACTAAGTTGGATCTGATATTGTATGTAAAACTTAAGCAGATCCGGATCACACGGTTTCATGAAATGCAGCTAATAATCTTTATCATCGGATCATTTTGGTCCTTCAAGCCGGTCAAACCAACGACATGTCCATAAATATTACAGTGGTAATAATACCAGCTAATAATGATTCAATTTATAACCAGATAGCAGGGCAAATGAGGGTTAAAGAGGGTAGGTGATATTAGTACCCTCCTAACATCGGAAGGCAATAGATTGTCCATGAAGTTTAGATTTAAATGGGATATTGAAAAGTCCACAGGGACGTTATTTGAACCTTCCGAACATATGGAGATAACCCACAGCAAATATAACAAAAATCGGAATGCGTTTAAGTGTAGCAACAGGTAGTCATTTCACGACTTTTGCTCAGAGTTGGGTGGGGTTTAGCTATAAACATATTGTTGTAGGAAACTGCCATATAATTAAAACGAACATCAAACTAAAGACGGCTAACAAATAAATAGGAACGCAATAAGGTAATGAAACATAATATCGACAAATTAATTATTTTAACATAATTAACGTGTTGTCAATTAATTCATTCACCGTAGTTTTGTGTAATGAACTTCAAATAAGATATAAATTTTACTTCCATCAAATTTCATCGATTGTAGAGTGTAAATAGATAAATTTTAAAGATATAAATTTGAATTTAGAAACGTATTTCAATTTAAGATATAATTGGGAAATGTGACGAATGGAAGCTACCTATTTCGCTATAAGATTGTTATAGAAGATTTTCTATCCAGCATATTTTATTGCAAAAGAAACAATTTAACGCAGAAGTCGTTATCCTTCTTTATTTGTCATTTTAATATCATTTTTTTATAATTCAGTACTCAACTTTCACATAGTTGAACGCGTATGCCGTTTATTTGGCATTGTCAGGTATTTTATACTTATAATAACCTTGGTGCATTTGGTTTGTCATTTCTATTGCAAACAAACAGTTTACCATTTTTTAGTAAAAAGACGTTTCGATTTGTTCCTTCGAGCCGGTGGAGCGACATGTCTATAAATACTGATTATCAGCAAATATTTTTTTAATTTTGGTTTGATTCTTTAGTGTTAACAAACAACTAATGCTCTACAAGATCTAAAAATAATTGATTGGATGTATTCAATAAAGAAGTATTCAGTCAAACTTTAGTCAACATTTTCTATAAAAAGCCAGAACCAAAACCTAACGTGTTCAATAATTTCAATCATCCACAAATTGTATAGCACGCTTTTGTATGGAGTCTTAATGAGCCCAGATGGAAATAGATGTAGCACTCCAAATTTTATAATAAAACTCCACTCAACTAATTACAACTGTTGCAAAAAAAATTCTTACTGAAGATGATCCTAGATCGAAACTGGTAAAATAAATTTTTTAAGATTGATATTTCAGTAAATTTTTATAATAAATAAATTAAAATTAGACAAGTGTGTTTTTTAGTTTATGAATAGTGAAAAGGTGCTGGAATATTTTACAAAATCCACTGTGTGAAATCAAAAAGGCAATTTGCAACAATAGAATTAAATCATTTGATTTTAAGATTTTGCTGCACTCCGAACCAAAATTAAAATTGAATACTCCACCCCTATTAGAAAAGTAGCCTTAAACGGGGAGTTCAACCCAACACCTTCGATTTAACAACTGAGCTGTAACGGAGACAGTATGCAACAGATATGAAGTTTAATATTATTTGCATTTACTGAGAAGGTCGAGTTTTCATATCTAAATAAAGGCTGGTACACCCTCAATAGTTGAACCGAGCCAGACTCATGCCTCAGCACCAACTGAACATATGCTGAATTTTGAAGGCTGATAAGCTAGTATTAGTTCGCTAGAATTACTCCAACCAGACCTGGTAACAGACTAACGACATTTAATATCAAACAAGAGTTTGCTTTTCAACGTGATTTTTAACAAAGCCTCACATCTCTGGAATGCCTTACCAGCGTGGGTCTTTCCTGATAATTTTAATCCTCAAAACTTTAAGATCAACGTGAATAAATTCTTCAAAGAAAATTAATAAATACTCTTGAGCCCTAGTTTCCCAGTTAGCATTCTTCAAATATTCAAATACAAGACGTTAATGGGTAACACTAAACATGCCTAACTTTGAATAAAAAAAACCTTCATAACCACACAGGACTCCCATTTAACCCAACTTAGATAAATAATGAAAAAAACTTTGAACTTTTCTTTAATTTCAATTGAACAAAAAGCTGTGGAGTATTTTCTTTAGATTTTTTCTCAATAATCCTATATAGTTATTTCACAAATTCATTGCATTCCATGAACAACAACGAAAAAAAAAAACAATTTAATTTCAGACATCAACTAAATACAAAATCTTTTAAACTTCAAATAAAATTTAGAAAAGTTCGAGAAAAAAAGCAAACTTAAAAACTTTAACAAGTTTTTTGTTTGTCGAACTTTAATATAATTTTTTTTTGTTCTTTTCATTTGCTCGTAACATTCAATTTAGGAACTGTTTATCGAAAATTGTGTAAGATATATCAAAATAGTTTTGTTTTCTTTGTTGTTTTGTTTTTTTTTTACTATTAAATAAATTAAATCGAAGGAAAACAATAAAAACTATTTCGAAAACACCAAATGTATTAATTCCGGATCATAAATTAATTAATTATCAAAACAAATAAAAACTAGAAAATTTTACTTAAACTAATTGATTGTGTTTATCGATTTTCTTGATAAATTGTAGTTAAAGGAAGAAGATGGTCTTACAATGGGGAGGGTTGGACAATGAAAGTTTATTCTATTTAGTTGTGTCATGTGGTTTAAATATGTTAATTAATATTCGGGTTTGTATTCAATTTATGTGTTATTTTCGTTTAAAAATCTGAAAGCTTTGAAGCTTGGAGTTGTATAATGGATGTTTGGGGGTGTTATTATTATAAATATGAGCTTAAAGCTATAAATAATCAGGTTTTCTAACCATAATATGTTCTGAATCTTGGGGAGCATGAAACATTTTTTTTTAAATAGATCGATCATGTGGAGTCATGTAAATGTCAGTTTTTGTTTTTTTATTTTTGATCAACGGGTATGACGCGTACTTCAGTTCGTACTTCTAGTTCGTACTACTACTGACGTGGTAGTACGAACTAGAAGCTTATCATTATTGCCAACCAATTTTAGATTAGTAGCCGCACATTTTAAAAACAATGCTTCTCACCTTATTTTATTTTTATTTCCTAAATCTAATCATGACATATTTTTATAAGTGATAGGCTGTATTGTTTAGATATCCATTCGTTAAAAAACTGCGTCCATTAATATAAGAATTCATTTCCTAATTTGATATTTTTTGTTTCAGGTAAGGAATCTCAGCTGAACGTTCAAACTACATAAACGTAAGTTAAACATTATTTGGTGTTTGGAACAAATATTACAAATCTCACTTAAACTGTAACGGAACACCTCGAGTTTGCAAATTTACCGACTTTTCAAATGCCAGTAAGTTTATCATATATCTACCATAAACATTTTTTGTGCATGTATTGAGGTTATATAAAATTGAATTTGTTTTGATAATTTATTTTATTAGTCTATATAAAATTTATTAAATCTTAATAGTTAATAAAATAATTTAATTTTGTTGATAAAATCTAAAAATTTAAAAAAAAAATTTAATAAAACAACAAATGCCAAACTTGAAATACAATTTAAATTTTAGTATCGATCAGGTCTCAAGATCAAAGTTTTCTTTGTCTTCTGCCACAGCAAGTTCTAAATGCCACTATCCTTCCACTTCTTCTTGTCCCCTACTCTTCTTTTAAGCCACCGTAATCTGAGTCATTGTTCAGATCACCAATCATTTTTATCCTTCTTCTTCTTCGTTTACCCTTTTCTTTACAGTTTTCAAATCTCTGATCAAACATTATCTCTTTAGCATACGTAACCAATAGTGATTGCAAATTACCCGATTTCAAATTACCCGGTTACTCGATTAGTATTTTCCAAATTACCCGGATTACCCGGATAACCCGGGTATTTATAAAAAAATTAAAAGATGAAAAACAATAAAAAAAAACCTCACAGTAGTAAACTAAAAATTGATCATTTTTTAATTATAAAATAATATTTCAAAAATATTAAAGCATTTAGGGTAGCTGTACTCATCCGATTTCGTATTTTCTTTTTTAAATTCCTGCAATAGAAAAAACCCGCTCCGATAAAGTGGATGTTAGCTTCACGGTAAATAACGATTGATTTAAATTTTCTATCATTTTTTCGGTTTCCTTTATTTACATACAAAATTTTCAGCTCTTTATCAACTGTAGTACCCCTGTTATCTATAGTAGATCTTGTGTAGACAGCAATACATTTTTGTAGTTGTAAATTTTCAGTATTATAATTAGACGCATCATTATCAGATTTGATTTTTCATTGCTGACGTATTTCCCCATTTAGTTGAAATTATTCGTGCGCATCCAACTACGTGGCACCGAGATTTATCTGATGACATTTTCTTGAACTGGTCCCAAACTTTCGATGACACTTATTTTAATTATTAGCTTAAATCTTAAATAAAAACTTTTCATAATATATTTACCGTTTCTATTTTAAACTAAATACAAACAAATAACCAATGAAGATCCCTAATTTTTTATGACTTAATTTTAATTTTAATAAGAACTAAAATTCCATAAATTTTGTTATGTGTTCTTCGTCGTTTTTCTGTTGTTTTCGTAATCCAAACAATAATAATTAACTAGAGGGCAGTTTAATGTTTACGGATGTGGTTGGTTTAATGTTTATGGACATATTGCAATTTGTATGGTTAGAATAGAATCATTTGTCAACAACTAGCATAAAGAATAATTCAAATTTGCAAAAAGAGAATGAGCTGAATTGTATATTTGAATTTAGACTGAATTTTGTTAATTTTATTGAGAAAAAACTGGACCTTTTGTTGTTCGGGTACCCGACCAAAATATCCGGATATTAAATACCCGAAAAATCTTCCTAAATACCCGGGTATCCGGGTACCCGGATACCAAGATTGCAAACACTAGTAACCAAGTCAGATTGATTTTAGATTTCTTATTAGTTCCGTTATCGTTTTCTTATCTACGACTGTTTCCAACGCCTCTCCAGCATTGTTTATTCACTTGATATGCAACATCTTTTTTCATTTCAACATTTCTGTCGCCTCTATTTTTTTCTTATCCTTTTTTAATAGACTGTACATGTTTCGCAACCAAATAACATGACACTTCATACAAAAGAATTACCAATTCTTGTCCTTAACCTTGTTACTTACCAATAACCTGTTTATTCTGTTGATAAACTTGCTTTGTAATTCCTGTCCTTGCCTTAATCTCCTCTCTACTCCTCCACTCCTCTGTCATAACCGGACACAGGCACTTATACCTCTTTACTTGTACAAGCTTTTCTTGTTGTACATACATCTCCATTTCTTCATTTCATTTTCCAACTTTCATGACCTTAGTATTTTCCTGATTTATTTTCAATCCATATATTCCTTCCATATTTTCTAATTTATTCAACATATCTTTAAAATCATCTGCGGTCCCTGCACAACGTATACATTCCACGTGTTTGCGTCGTATATTTACCCCAAACCTCCCTTTCCCGTATTCAGCTGTCATTTTCTCTGATACATGCTAAAAAAAGAGTTAGAGAGAGAGACTATAACCCTGTCTCACTACATTTCGGATTTTCACCCAGTCTGTTATCCTATCTGCAAATCTCATGACCAGTTCCTGCCTTTGGTATAAGTTATTTAAGCTTTCTATACCCCCAGTCCCCCTCCCCCCCATTGCCTTTCAATGCACATTTCCTTCAATTTATTTTCATTCTCTGTTAAATACTTTCTGACTCCTACAGGGATTTCCATTCTTCATTTTTTTCATTGCAGTTAATACCTCATCCTCCATTAATACCTAATCCATTCTCTACTTCAACTTCCATTCTCACTGATTTGTTTTTAGTTCATCAATTCTTTTATTATGTAAGTTTAATCATTCGTTTCTGATCTTTTTATGCGCCCTAGTTTCGAGCACTCCTGTTCATTCCATTCTTTACTGTCTTTGTCTTTTTCTATTCTCAGGCCTCAAGTTTTTATACATCCTTTGTCCTTCTTCCGTTTTATCTTCTTATATTTTCTTCGTTCTTTCACCTTTTCAAGCATTGCTCGTGTATCCACTGCTTGTTGATTCTCTTTTCCTTTTTATATCCTACTTCTCCTTCAAATATTTTCTTTATGCCCGTCTTCACTTCTCTTTTATGTTCGTCATTCTACTTCTCTTCTGATCTTATTCTATTGATCTTGGTATTTCTCTTATTTCTCTTTTCATTTTACTACTAAATTCTTCTCTATCTAATGCGCTATGTTTCTCCTTAGATTTGAATTTTTAATACAACTATTAGTCTTTTCTCTCTTCATTCTTATTCTAAACTCTGTAGTTATAAACACACGATCGCTGTGTATACCAGCTCCTGATAACTCTCGTACATTATTAACTTCATTCCTGAATCTTTCTGCTGTCAAAATAACGTCAATGTGCCTTTTATAGCCTTTAACTGGTGCTTGCCACGTATGCAATCTGCACTTAAGGTTCTTTGTTGGTAATAAACATTCCTTTTATTTTACAAAATTATATCAATCGATCCCCACTCTCATTGCAGTATCCCAGTCCATATTGCCCAACCACCCTTACAACACTGTCCTTATCAACCACTGCATTTCAATACCCCTTTCAAGTCGGTACAACACGGTATTAATTTCTTTATCGCAAAACTTTTATTTATTTGTTAACTTTAACTAGATGCTATCGTAAATTTATGCGAAGTTTATACAAAAAGATTTAGTTAATCCATTAAAATAATTCTAGTTAGGCGATTGGGATATGGAAATTTGTTGTGGTTTTCTAAAAAATACATTTAAATTGAAAAATACAACACAAATTTGAAAAAGACGAAGCAGGAAAAGGTGACTTTGTTAAATTTTGGATCCATCTTTATGTGCAGCATGATTCGAATTAGTAAATTTTCTACACATCAGAAATAAATATTGTATAGATCAATCGTTTAAATATTTTTCAAATTTAGCCACTACATTTTATATTACGGAAGTATTATTTCATAAACACGTCAACGAAGCCAGCTATTTAAGAAAATGTTAAAAAATATCCAATCTTTACATTCATTCGTTTATTATTTGTATCATTAAATAAATTTCGTTTCGCTTCGTTTCAATTTTACTATGCGTATAATATGCGGCTGACATGTGTGTGCATACATGTGCTTGTTTTTATGACATGTGCACGATATGGTTCACATCATGTGCATGACATGTATTATGCACAATTTTTTGCATGAAGATTTTGTAACATGCACAATTAATGCACATTTCATGCATTTTTTCAAAATGGTTTACGGGAATACTTCAGCCAAAAATTACAAATAACTTTGAATCAAATTTTAATAAAACATGTTTTGGTATTTAATTTTGAGGTTGTTATATAAATATAATGAATAAAATTACTATATATTAAATAAAATATTAAAATGCAATATTTAAAAATATACTTTTTACTGTTTATTTTTAAATTTATTTATAATAATATAAACTTCCTTATAGTAACAATTTGATTTTATCTCTATAAGGAAGTTTATATTATTATAAATAAATTTTAAAAATAAACAGTAAAAAGTATATTTTTAAATATTGCATTTTAATTCAAAAGTGACAAAAGCACACAAACAGTGAATAATATGGAAAACCATAATAACACATATATAAATAAAATATGTTTTTTGTACATAATTTGAATTATTAATTTAGGTCACAATAAATTTACCTTGAAAAAACATGTGGCGCCCATAACCTCATCGATATGCTGGGATATGCTCTTCGGTACTAAAAGATTGAGGACCACTATTTTAGCGTTATCCATTAGATGTGGAACATGATTCAGCTGCAGATGCAGTAGATATGTAAATTTATTCTCCGGTTTTATATTATCTCCACTCCACCTAAATAGAAATCTTACAAGGAAATATACATTTGTACTATTGGGGTACAATTTGTTAAATGTAGAACACAAATTGGATTGGTAAGAGAGTTGTGAAAATGTATGTGATTATTGTGGTGAACATGATTTATGTAAATATGATCGGATTTAATTGGAACATGCAAGACTATTTTGAATGTTGTGTTCACCACAAAAAACAGTTGGTATGCATGTGGGTTAGGGTGTCCCTTAAAATTCAAATTTATAAATGCCCGAGGGCCGTTGTTTTAATTGGTGCCTTATACTCTTAAATAAGTCGTATCAAAAATTCAGCTCGATATGTCAATTTCTGACTGTGCCACAAGTCTTTTAATGTTGTTCATATTCGTAATTTATTTTCTAAATAAATACTTTAGCGAATTATACACATAAAAATGTTAATTGTCTGATTGGTTTTGTTTTATGGCTCTTAATTTTAATTATTGCAGCACTCAAAAACTTTTAATGTTTCCAAAGAATGATAGACTGGTACAATAGAAACATCTAGCCGTTCATCACTCTTTTAATCTTGACCGTTACTTTTGTTATTATTCGTGGCAGCGACAAGTTATTAAATACTTGATAAAAAATGAATATTTTTGTATCTTTACGTATTTTATGGGATCTGATAATAATATATAATAAAAATATAACAACATAGTTATGTCTACTAATAATCTATGTCCACACCAAAGTGATGGACTGCATAAATATTTTACGCGTTTAAACATGCACAAAATTGCAGTAGATCAATACAACGCGCAACGTTCAAGTTAATATCTAGTGTAAAAAGTATTTTTTATTCGCCTACATATTAAAGTGTTGCTTTATTTCTGTGATTTGCGGCTTTAAAGTATCACTTTTCAACTATTTATTTTGTTGTCATAGCTACGTCCAAAAAAGTAAAAAGCATTTGAATTTGTTTAAATTCTACGAAAAATAAAATTTTTTATCAAAGCAACCCTCAAATTCAAAATTTCATTATCCAATTAAAATAGTTGTTATCATTTGTTGTCATAGCTACACAATAGTTTGGAAAAAATAATAAATATTTTGTCAAAGGTTACTTGTTCCACATATTTTTATTTTAAAATTTATGAAAATTTATAATTTTAATTTAGAATAAACAACTTTTCTTAAAATATTTTGCTTGCGGCGAATAAAAAATAGTATATGATGCACGGACGTAAGCTATTTTGGACTTAATGTGGGTGCAAATCTCGGCTAGCGCCTCGATTTGCAAACTCCACATCCGTCCAAAATCTTTAGCTTTACGTCCTAGCATCATAATGTACTATTACGTATGATTTTAGTGGCGTTTAAGTTATTTTTATAGTAAAAGTGTTTAATATGGACTGTAATAAAAAGGATTCTACAAAATATAGAAAAAAATGTCTACGACAAAATATTTCAGGAGAAACAATGTCGTGATGATTACAAAGAGTAATTGGAGCTCACATTTGTCTTTCTTTGAGGAATTTTCCCCAGATGAATCAAATTTTACAAACCCGGAGCTATTAGCGAAGCTCGTTTCATGTCACGAGCCATTCACAGTCTGATTCATGTTTAGAAATTAGTTTAATTCAACCAATGCAATCAACGCTCCTAAGAACGATTTTTAACTTATGAATGATTTAATCTTATACAAAAACATCAATAAAATAGTTTCCGATGTGGCAATTAAAAAATTTAAAGGTCATCTATGGTATTTGACGAAAGAATTGGCTGGCTTGGCAATTTTAGATAATAATGTGACAATATCAGAAAAGAAAAAAATGGTTGAAAAAAATTATTTTAAAAAGAAAAATCAAGCAACTCAGTTTTTTCGTTTAAAGGTTGCCAAGGTTCTGGTCTTCAACGATTGTCTCTAACAGCAAATGATATCAATAATTGGCCTCAACAAACATTAGGTAGCTTTGTATCACCTAATACAATAAAACTTTTTGATAGGTTCGGACTGAAACATAATTTTCTAAATGTTGATCCAACACTTTGGAATGAACAGGAAGACTATCAAACAACAATTATTTTCTTGTTCACAAGTTACAAATGATGTTGCTGAGAGAGGTGTGGCTTTAACCCAGGAGTACTTAGGAAGAGTAAAATCAGATGAAAATTTACAAAACTTATTGCTTGTAGCACAAATCACACGTAAACAGTGTGGAAAATGCACTAAAGAAAGCTTAGCCGAGTAGTTTTGTAAAAATTCGATTTTCACTTTTAATTAATAAACAAGTATGATTAACAAGTTTAGTAAAAACTATTTCCTTGAAACAGAAACGTTTTTGTAAGATTTAAATTTTAATTTGCATTTTAAATTTGCTTATTAAACTGTTTTGTTAAGATTAAATTTTTTTAAGATAAATAGTTATTTAACAAAAGAAAATGTTTACAATTTTTTTATTTAATTTTTGCAAGTCTTGTGGCACAGTGAAGTATTGTCCGATTGAGCTCAAATTTTACATAATAACTTCTTTTTATTAATAGCACAAATTAAAATAACGTCCCAAAAGATAAATTAAAAATTAGAAATTACACCTATATAAGGGACACCCTAAATTGTGGGTTAATGCGAACTTATAAAATTTTACAAAATAAATTGATTGATACAAATAGAGACATTATTCTGGTTTTGAATATATCGTACATTACAAAGTAAATTTGTATGCATAATTTGAAGGTTGTAAGCACATTTGAGAAAAATGAACTTAATCCGTATTATGTGGAACACAATTCAGATCGAACATAGCTTTTGTTGGGAACATGAAACATTTTTTTCTCTCAAAAAGCAATTGTATATACATTCAGAATCATCTAGACATTTGATAACAATTTTAACAGTTTGTTAAATGTGGATCATGGTTAGAGCATCGTTTAATTTAGAAGCGAAAAAGCAGATTTGTTTTGTGCTATAACCGTCTAATCGTTAATTTTGGTGCAATCCATTATATGGATGGTTCAAGTTAGATTGAACAAAGATATGTGAAATATATTTATTTCGCTTAAAGTAGCTTAAAGTAGCTACAATACTGAAGATAGTTGTAACCTTTGGAACAGCACGTAGCTCTGGCTACCGTTCACCTTCCATTTAAATCGATGTGTACTTTTATAGACTTTCATGTTGCCATATAGACTGTTAGGTAAACGTGTTCTACACCACTCTAATATACACGAACTTCAGACCATTTAAACATTGAACTTTCCTTTTTATAACCTTGAACTTTCCACTTTTTCTTAATATTCTTTGCGTACGTTTCTTGACCTCAACATCTGGGTTTGGCACTGAAATTACATGAAGGAAAGTTTCATTGGTAAATTCCTATCATTATGCTTTTTGTTATTCATCTGTATGCTGTAGCCTAGTTTCTATAGCTCTGATAGTTCCAGGAATTATAACATTGATTCACTATTTTTGACAAAAAAGATTCAAGAGCCATTAAAACAAACTTTTCTAGAGCTTTTAAAACAAAAAAGTAGTAAGTGTATCTATGCAGATGATTAGTAAGAATACCAATGATCTTAAGCTATATCTTTTATTGCGATAGACGAAATACGTCGACCATAAAGACCGTTCAGTATTCACCAAATAGAAAAAGAAGTTTAATGTTTTCATTTCTGAATTAGACTCTAGCTCATATAAAATAAAAAACTTAGTTGCATTTGCCACCAAAGTCCTCAAAAATAGCGGAGGACCCTTTTTCTGTACAAAGGTCTAACAAATACTTTGTACAAAAATACTTCGTTTTTGGAGTGAGACCCCATGTTTGTTTAATGGCCTCCTGAACTATCACCATACCATAGATGCATTTGCTAATTTGGTTCTAACATGAACAGTGCAACTGAGCTACTTCTCAAGAATTGCATCAATACAATTCTCATTTTTTTTAGTTTTATTCTATTGATAAACACAATGAATAAGTTGTACCTTAGAAAAAGGATGGTTAGACTATTCTACTTGTAACGACGCATTATTTTCCAATTTTACTCTAAAAAACTAATATTCATATATAAAGAAATTCGCTAATACTTTATTAAATTATTTCTCTTCAATTGTAATAAGCGTAGGGATATTTGTTTGTACTACTGTGCAATTAAACATTTTTTTTGTTGACGGTTTAGTTACGTCACTCAATGTCAATTGATAATACATGTTTTGCATAAATGATTGTCTAATTTGAAAAAAGTAGAAATGTTGTCTGTATTTATTAAAATACTGGAGAGGGAAACAGGAAACCTAAACTATCGGTATATAAGCAATCAAATTGTTTTGATCGAATGAATTATTGTCTAATTTTTAAATCAAAAGATTAGTAATCAATTAAAATTAAACAAAGAATATTATTATGTAAATTTAAATCGAAACCAAGGCTAATTTTTATTATAGAAAATTAAATTATTTGTTTTAATGGTGATACCGAAGTTTTTTTGTTTATTTATTTTTGATGTAATGACTTTTAGTGAAAATTGTTTGATATATCATTTATTAAATAAAATGAAAATGAAAAATGAATCTAAAACACAAATTCAAATACGAAAACGTGAAAATAGTTATCCAGGTGAAGTAATAACGAAACCGTTCAACACACTTTTTATACCCAACGGCTACGGTGATCGCTTCATTCTACGCCGTTACATATTATATGCAAATATTCATAAATTTAATGTCAATCAACAAGCAACTAAAACAGTTAATGATATTGCTGACCTTCGAAATACAAATAACTATTGGCGTGTAGAAATTCGATCAATTTATGGGGGATATATTTCAAATTGACAGGCCTAATTTAATTTTATGATTTCATGATGCTTTTAATAAAATTACGTTTAGTTAAATGAATTACAGCCTACAATCGACATTTGTTCCACAGGACTTCGGAAGAAGACAACATGCAAGAAATAAATTAATGTAAGCCTTTTGTGTTTTGATTTATATAATTTTTATTGATTTATTTTTGTACTGCTAAATTATTTTCTCTGTTAGCTAATTAATAGTTTCTTTACATTATTCTGTGATTCAAAATAAGAGATTTTCAAGTGTAATTTGTTTGTCATAGATTCAGATTTCAGTTGAGACGTTAATAATTTATCTAATTAGGGATCGTTCTGATTTATCAACCCATCAAAATCCCCCAAAAATCTGAAATATTAACCCATCTCACCCTGCTCACGGGCAATGTCAGCAACATACAATCACAAAATCATTTTCAAAGTCTTGCCCCACTTTTTTGCATTTTTCAACGTTTTAGGTCATAACGAGTATGTTAAAGCCAAAAAATGTTTATCCATCTGCGTACTGACCGGCTTGCCGTCCGTCACGGTCGGCAAAAACTAAAAAACAACTGGTTCGATTCCAAAGCTTTATTACTTTTAAAATAGGATTCATTAATGCGACGAGCAGAGTGGGACAATGGGTACTGTAATACTGTACAGGAAGTGTGTTAAAAATCGATAAGGGTGTCAAAATAATAATTTACATACATTTTGTTAAAAGTATATTTTTGAAATAAATTCAGGAAACATTTATGTCTAGAAACATTTGACACATAAATAATTATTTAGATGATATGAAATATGATCGGATATTTATGTTAGTTTCTTAAAAAATTAATATTATTTAGTCCAGGTTTTGGGAAGATCTCGGATTTAGTCCTCATTTCGTTTTATTCCATTCCATTTCATTCAATTTTATTATATTAATTTATAATATGTGTCCCTGCCCAAAACTAAAATCCATTGTACCATAGCAGCTTTGAGATACGTAAATAACCCTTAAGATTTCTGCCCCCCTCATATCTACTTTAGATCCACATTTAATAATATCTCTTATATGTAACTCTTTCTATATGTCGTGCTAACTAAAGAAATTTTAAAAATTATAATTACTTGAGTGCATCTGCGATTAAAATATCAGAAACATTATCCAATATGGATTACAAACTGTTATAAATGATCATCAATATTTTAAATGGAAAAGTCTTCTCTATCATGTATGACAAAGCTTTAATGTTCCGTTTATATTTTAAGCAAAAAACAAAAAAAGAATAAAATATTTATAAGAATCTTATATTTTGCAGTTTATTGAAGTAACATATGAAAATAAAAAAATCGTTTAAACATTTTTTATAGAGTATATAAGAGCTTGAGTAAAATCTTCCAAGACTAAAGTTATATTAACGTACAGCAAATTTAATTTTAAAGTTGTTTTGTAACTTGAGAATAATTTTCAAAAAATAGCAAATTGAATAAGTTGTAAATGTGCAGACGTTTTACTTTTTGTTGTCTTTATTCAAAAAATTGAAGTTCAATTTTAAGGTTCTGTTTTATGCACTAAGCGCTATTGCAAAAACGGTTTGATTTACTATCAGCTTTTTTTTCAGATTCAATCAGTCCGAGTTCTTGCTTCATTAAATTCAAGAATATTCCAGTGCTCCAAAACAATCCATCGACTTAGTATTGATGAAGCACGTGATCTACTCATGTGAAAAAGTCGAAATTTGAAGTTGGCCATTTTTGATTTTACTGAAACTTAGCATATAAGTAAGTAGTATGGACAAAATAAAAAATAATGCTTATTTCATAATTTTTTTAAAGTGCATAGTTTGAACATAGGGAGCGCCCCAACTTTTTTAAAAATGGCGCAAGGGTCGAAGAACAATTGGAATTTAATTTTTTTTTTGTAAAACATTTCTCTCCTTACTCTAAAATATTCCAAATTAACAAAGAGGCGTTAGTTCATGTTCTTGAGATATTTAATTTTAAAGATTTTAGTTCGACTATAAAAATTCTAATTTTTCATAATTTTTTCAAACAACTTCCATTAACAAAAAATTTTAACTTCAATTAAGCTGAACTTCAGTGATTAAAATTTTTTTTTGATAAAAATTGTTTTTTGAAAAAATAATGAAGAATTAGAATTTTAGCCGAACTAAAAATCTTTAAAATTAAATATATCAAGAACATGAATTAACGCCTCTTTGTCAATTTGGAATATTTTTGTTAATTGATTGGATTGTTGTATATATATGTTTTGATTGATTTTTTGTATCCAAATATATATATTCAATTATATTTTAAATAAAAAACATATTCATTTAAAATAAATTAAAATATTTTATTCCGACTAGTTTCGGCAGTACTGGTTGAAAGCCATTTTCAAGGAAAAAAAAATATTAAATGTATGTATAACTTAAAAAAAAAAAAAACATTTAATAAAAAAAAATATAAATTAAATTGTCACCAAAGAATTAAATATTCTTATATATAAGAATATTTAATTCTTTGGTGACAATTTAATTTATATTTTTTTTTATTAAATGTTTTTTTTTTTTTTTAAGTTATACATACATTTAATATTTTTTTTTCCTTGAAAATGGCTTTCAACCAGTACTGCCGAAACTAGTCGGAATAAAATATTTTAATTTATTTTAAATGAATATGTTTTTTATTTAAAATATAATTGAATATATATATTTGGATACAAAAAATCAATCAAAACATATAATTTGGAATATGTAAGAGTAAAGATAGAACTGTTTTACAAACAAAAATAAATTACATTCTAGTTGATCTTCGACCCTAGCGCCATCTTTAAAAAAGTTTTTTTTAATATTTTAACCTTTAAATTAATAATAAAACAATTTAAAATTTTTTTTTAACGATTAACTAATCACCTAACGAACAAAAAAAAATTTTGATGAGATCGGTATAGTCGTTCTTGAGCAATTTAATTTCAAAGTCACATCGGACTGGCAGAATTTTCATTTTTCATGCATGTTGGGGTGCCCCTTATGCTCAAACTATGTACTTTGAAAAAATTGTAAAATAAGTAGTATTTTTTATTTTGTCCATTTTACTTATATGCCAAGTTCCAGGAAAATCAAAAGTTTTCACAACTCGATCTAGTACACGTTTTTCTTCTATTAGTTAACAACTTTGCTATGTTGTGTCTTTTCTGGCAAATGCATGTGAATCAATGTGATCAGATGATTTAGGTGCTTTCAGAATATCGAAATTGTGAGAATGCCAACGAATGGCGACTTATAGCCAGTAAAACAATCAACCGTGATATAAAAATATATGAAAAAAGTTTGACTTTTTTGTACCAAATTAATTTTTGCACCAAAGTTATTTATGACATATACTTTAACCAAGAAGTTGGTCTAATTTGCCAGGTCACGTACTGAAAAACCTTTCATAACTGCTTCAAGTTATTTATAAAAACTCGCCGATATGTTTTTTTTAATCTAAGGTGACTTTATTGACATAGATTGTCATATAAATATAGAACCAAATGCTCTTCAGCTACGTCAAGAGACATTTGGTACTGTTACAATTTACTTTTCTACTCCAAGCTTCACCACTTGTTTATTGGTATGATATTTACCTGACAGTTATACCACAATCATTTTGAAGTCTGAACTATTGATGCACTGAGTTTTTTGTTTTTTTTTTGGTTTTTATTAATTAGTTAGACATGTTTAGCACACTAAATTTGAAATATTCATTATTCAGACTCTTTGAATATCCGAAGATACCATGTCAACTATAAAGGAAGGAGATGAGGAAAATGGAAGGAATGGGGATATAGGGATAACTATACTAATTGTTTTAAATGACGATGGACATTTTATTTAAATGCCTGATGGGAACATTCATCTGGAAATACAAAGGAGGGCATTGAGTTCCACAATTTGGCCACACTATTAAAATAGTCGTTCTGAAAGGACACAGTTCTACAACGAGGTACAACAAATGGATGTGATAACTCAGCAGCTCTTGTCTGTTGATTATACTGCGCACACGATGGAAGGATATTTTGAATTTCCTTAGAGGAGAATTCGCTAAAGTTATATTTATAGTAGATTGACAATTCAGCCACATTTCTTCTGTGCTGGAGTAAATCAAGCTGGTCCGTTAGTTCGGTATTACCAATCAACCGTATTGCTTTTCTCTGTAAGAGTCTAGACATTTTATTGTTGACTAACAAGCACCTCAAACAAAGCAGTACTCCATACATGGATGAATAAAGGACTTGAAGATTAGAAAAAATTTGCTCGGGATTGAAATACTTTTTACATCGACTCAAGAATAATAATTTTTGCATTGCAGATTTAGCGAGGTTTTACACATGTATATTCCATTTCAGGTTATTTTGAATATCCACTCCAAGAAGTCTCACTGATTCAACCTCACGCAATTCCTCGTGGTTTATTTTAATAGGGAAATTTTTATGTCGCTCTATTCGTGAAAGACGGCATAGTTTGGTTTTGGTTGGATTAAATGAAACAAGATTACGATCGATTGTTAAAATTGGAGCTAGTTGCCTGGCAAAGTTTTTAAGAATGAGGGGTGGAATACCGACGGGGCCAGCATGATTTGTGGATATTGATAGAAAGAAGCATTTTCCGTACAATATTGCAACGAAAAATAATTGGTTTCATTTTCGTTACAACTGGGGGAATGAGTATAGGAGAATGGGGGGGAGGGGGGGGGTTTAAATTTTGTTTGAGTTTTCTGCGAAAATATGAGCCAAAAAATCCACTTTTTTTTTGAGTTACTCACGGGCATGTCATTTAGAGCTAAGGTTGGAATAGAGGATCGAGCAAATATTGCTCTGGACTGATTTAACTGCCTGAAAGAAACTACGTGAGCCAGATGGGTGCTTGGCGAATTTCTTTGCTTTCTTCTAAATAAACGCGTCTTTGTCCAAGTCTATTTTGAATATACTAATATTTCTGGCTTTCTTATAGGCGCTATGGGTTTCAGATGTTTTATTAGCGTTATGCGTCTTAAATGCTTTGCGTTTATACCTCACTGCCTCATCAACATCCCGCGTGAAGCAAGGCTCAGTTATAGGAGTGATTAATCGATTTGGAATCAACTGCCGCATTCCGTTTTTTATGATTTCAGACATTCTTATTGCCGGCGTGCTAGGATCTTGATCAACACAACAAATAGTTTTCCAAGGTGTTTCTTCATAAAAGTTTCTCGGTCCCGCCCAGTCAGCGCGTTTATAGTTCCAAACGCGACGAGGATTTCTTTAATTTGTGTCGGTGATGTAAATTGCACTATTGCTGATATTAGTAAATGGTCCGACGTTCCGAGGGGTTATTCAACTTTTGTCTTCGTAGTATCTAGTTCGTTTGTCAGAAGCAGATCCAGCAAATTTTTATTATGAATTGAATTGTCTGAGATTCTAGTCGTACACTCTATAATTTGCATCAAACCATGATAATCTGCGAGCATCAGTTCGGTTTGTCTTCTTACGTCGTCAGTGCGTGATGAATACTTAATCCATTCTTTATTATGAATATTAAGGTCTCAAAGAATAGACAGTCTTGCTTTGGGGTAGTTCGTGGTAGCCTTGTCCAGCCGATATTTGATCGAAAAAAGGACTTCCTGAGGGAATTTGGGGGTCTGTATAATCCTATTATAAACATAGTTTCATCAACACCGGATATCTTCAGTGCTAGAGAATTATGATGCTTAGAATTCAACTCGTAAGCCTTAATTCTCATACACGAAAGAGAATTTTGAACAAATACACAGACACTATGCTTTTCATAAAAGGAATGTTCCGATTCGTAACTAGGCATCCGGTATTTATCGAGATCCAAGTTCGATGCTTTGCCACTGATAATTGTTTCGATATGAAACAGTATGTCAAATTTATTTTTTTCGATGGAGTGATGAACCTCGTTTAGATTCGAATTGAGACCTCTTATGTTGGTGAAGTCAATGCTAAGCTGTTGGTTCACTCTGCTGCCATTTTGTTGAGACAAAGACTTGCCCTTTGACATTGCAGATATAGATACTGAAATTCGGCCAGGCCTAAATTTCAACAGTACACAGTACAAAAGAAACTGGGTATCTCTGTCACAAAAACACGATAGCCGGTTTCATGCAACAGTTTCACTATTAGGGCAAAGCAAAAAAAATGGGGACACAAAAGACACTAACAAAATTGAAGAGGACAAATAAAGGGTTAAATTCGAAATTCTTACTAACAACTAAAACGAAATTTTACATTTCTTGTTACCAGGCAATACAAAACAAATTTATGCTTTAAAATAATAACTAAATTTATTATTTTATCAAAGCAATAATTCCTACCTATTATTTTATCAAAGCAATAAAAGGCAAAATTTTACCTGCCTACCGCCTGGTAACAGTAAATACAAAATGCCAATTAATTTTTTAATAAAGAACAATCTCACCAATTATATAATTGTACGCCTCCGTTCTTCACCTTTTTATTTTCATAAACACTAACACAAACACTAACACACACTACAGTGTATTTTATCTTATTTTATCTTACACGCAAAAATAAAATAAAACAAAATGTATTTTTCTATTTTCGATTATTTTCTTTAAAATTTAAACAACCTTCTTATTCTGACTCCGGTTGATGAATGAGAACGCGGAAATTGCCCGGTACCTGGCCTACCTAGTCCAATTTTGCGAAACCTGGTCAATTTCATTATCCAGGCACTTAAACATAAAATAAAAAAAGTCTAATTTATAAATTTAATTAATTTTTTTGAAATAAAATAATAAAATAAAAATCGTAAATACTGTAATAAACTTCGTCCAGAATGGGTTAATTTAATTTACTCATACATAACCAATACATTCTGCATAAATGTTTTCCACATTCAAACTATTGCAAAGATGGATTAAAGAATGAGTTAACTAATACATTTTGCATAATTTAATGCAAATTAAATTTGTTATAGAATGAGTTCGCTAATACAAATGTTTACATTAATGCAAGTATGAATAAAAGGAGGTGTGGCCTATTCATGATGTACGTACTTCGAATATTGTTTTCTAGAAAGTACAGTGGAAAACAACAACTGATTAGCAAAAGTTTCTACTTATTTATTTTTGGATATAAATAAGCGAATGAAATATCAGATAGTCAGAGTTTAGTTTTGCAATTGAAAGTGTTTATATATATTCGCAAGTATAAGGAAAAATCGGGTGGTACTTGAGCCTGGGTACTTATAGTGAAAGAATTTGAACCTAGTGGAATAGTAAATACAGATTTTACGATTCCGAATATCATTGATTCAAATTGTGGAAAAGCGGTGAAATTTATCGTACATAAATTGGAGACCCTAGAATTTATTGTAATTAAAATCGGAAGCTGCTGTAATTGGTTGATAAATAAAGTTTGAGATTTTGTTAACCAAAGATCCGTCTTTTTACTGTCGTATTTGGTCAGTAATCGAAAAGAACCAACGCAGAGTCGTTACAATTCAAATTAACGTAGTTCACAGTCATATAACTATATAGCTGGGTTTTAATATGCAACTGTAGATAGTGTTTTAAGCCAATAATAAATAAGATTTTTGTACTGTAAATATAATAGTACATTTTGCTAAAAGAAATGAAAACGCTTCATTTTTGTGAGTGAAAATTGGTTCACGGGGGCGCGTTAGCGTCGAGTGGAATAATTTCACAAACGTAAAATGTTTTTATCTCGCATAGGAAATGCAATTTTTTTCTCTATGAAAATCTATGAATATAAACGATATTTATTATAAATTATTAAATTAAAAATCGACATAATAGCACTCAAAATTCATATTCTATTTTTTCATGGTTGGTTTGTCTGAAAACTGATATGAAAATAACAAATCAACAACAATTTGTTATTTAGCTAAAACGATTTTACACTAGAGGAAAAAAACATTTCCACAGGGGATTAGGCCCGCTTGAAAATAAACTTTTAATTTGCTACCATAGAAAAACATCTTTTTTGTGATTGGTTTCTCAATAAATTTCGACCAATAAATTTCAAAATTTTGCAATACTCTTTTAAAATGATCGTTTTGAAACGAACATGTTCTACAACGGGATATTTATAAAGCAAACGGATGGGACATTTCTGAAGTTTTTTTCATAGATTATTCTGCTCACACGTTAAAAGGATTTTTTAAATTTTAGGGACAGACAGACAGACAGATGGAAAGTTGACCATAGATGTACAGTTTGACATTCTTTTTTCGGTGTTGGAATTAATTTTGCTGATTAGTTAATTCAGTATTGAGAAACGCCATCCCAAACATGACAATAATATTCCATACATGAACAAATAAATGACCTAGATATCGTTTCTAAAAAAATATGTTTACATCGGCTAATGAATTCCGATTTTTGCATTGTCGGTTAATCTAGGTTGGACACATGTTTGTTCCAATTCATGTTATTTTCATTAACCGCGTCATTAAGTTTAACTTGACTTAGTTTCAAGAAAGTATTGGGATAGTGGTGCAAAATTAATAGGAAGACAACATCATGCTTGCTTTGGCATGCCATGCTTTGTTTTGTCATCGGTAAAATTGTGGATTCCGGGACGGTTTGAAAATGTTGGATGCAATACCATCTAAATTACCATGAAGTTAGGGAACTGTAAGAAAACTATGAATTCGTGAGACAGTAAGATCATCTATGCCATAAGATTTTAATTTAGCTTAAAGATTTGTTAATTTTAAAAATTTATCGCATAACTATAATTTTGTCTCTTCCGGCGAGTTTGTTTTCAAACTCCAAGACCAGCATTTGCTCCTGCGAGGTGATCACACTAGTTAAAACCCATCTTAAAGCTTTTAAATTAAAATATGAAATATATATTTTATACTGAAATTTTTTAGATCCATTCAAACTCAATTCATATTAAAAATGTATTCTATAAACTTTAATGTAAAACAATACACATTCTGGTTGTCTTCCACTTTTAACCCTTTAAAGTAATTAAATTGCTAAAAATGTACAGAATTCTTGGTTTGTTTGCAAATAAAAATGTATACCCGGGTCGAGTACCCGGTCGGGCATTATGAAATATAGGCCTGGTACCCGATACTTGGTTTTTTGTATTTTTAGACCCCGGAGCATCACTAGTCTGAACGACTTTGATTTAACACAAAGCCGATAAATTTAATTTAAGCTTAATATGTTGAAACGGAAACTGCTTGAATAACAATTTTATATATAGCTTCAAAAGAAAATTTGTGGGTCCTCCGGGAGCCTGTAACGATCTTTGAATGAAGTTTAAACAAAACTTTATTTCTTTCATTATCTGGTTTCTCATTGTGCTCTGGTATTCATACTAGTGGTATGTTATGTTTTAGCTCAAGATAATCTATTTTTGAACTTTATGACCTTTATCGTGTTGTTTCCAAAATTTATACAATGCTTTTCTGTGAAGCACTAATGATTGTAGCGATTTTTGCAATAAATTTCTAGACATTGCTTTGTGCATATTCAAAGAAAACGAATACTTCAATTTTAGTCAACATTCTAACTCACAAGTGTATAATCATTATTAATTATTTCCAATCAATTTACAATCTATAATTTTTACGTGTACCAAGCCAACGATTGAAAATAAGATACATTATAACGACTTAGAAAGACGAAAAGGACAAACGCCATCTCTACCATTCACTCAGCCACGCGTATCAAATTGTAATTAAAAAAAATTTAACTCACCTCATGCTTTGTTTAGAATCCTGCCCTCCAAATAACTAACTGAAAATCGACAGTAAATAATGCACCGAAGAAGGTGATTATCGAGATAATTACATATGCATGAATTATTGCACCAAAATTAAACAGGTGATTGTTGATCATTTATTGGAATTACAAAAATTGTTGCATTAAAATAAACGGGTGGCTGTTGGAAACGATTGTGTAAATGCCAAAATCATTACACCAAAATAAACTGCTATAGTTTAGAATTTATTGTGACTACAAAAATCATTGCATCAAAACAAAAGGGTGATTGTTGAATAAATTGTGCAAATATGTCGCTGATGACCTCTGGTATTATTCAAGAATATTCAAGAGGTTTTCGATGTAATACAATCGTACAATCAATTATCTAATTTGATAATGAACCGTTTTCCACATTCAATCTTGTTGATTTGATTGATTAGATTTCACTATACGTGAATATTAATCAAAAATTATAACTTACTTTAAAACATTCACCAACCAATATAGCAACTGTCATTTTACAATAATATGTAAGAAATAACAATCGATTAAAAAAATCTATAACGTGTTTGTTTTTATTAATAAATTCCCTTTTTCTTAAAAAATTATTAATTCTACAAATTCGTAATTTTCCAAACTAAAATTTAAAAGAAGCTTTTTTATTTAATAAAATCAATTTGATCAACACAAATATTTTTGTTTAAAAAATTAAATGTGTCAAACGATTAAAGTGCGACGATTAAAAAAGAACAAATAGCAGAACTGTTCCTACGATCGAAGTTTAAATTCATAAGTTAATTTTCTCCGCTGAAATTAGACTCCTCGTCATTTGATAAGTGGTAGTACCGTCATGGATTTGTATCACGGCACTGATAGGAAACATTCGAATAAACTGCAAAAACAACCTTCACCGTTGAAGTGGTATTTATTTTACTTAAGGCTCACTTAACCCAACCCAAATATATATTATTGGTTCAAGAACAACAATAAGCCTGATAATTAAATACAACTCATTATCAGGTAATACAAGAGTCATAAAACTTCATAATAACATCCCCAGTTGAATCACCTTCCTCATTGTATTCCAATTTTTTAATTGTTTTATTAAGACTTTTAAGACTTTTAAACTTAAAAACTTTTAATTTAAAATATAAAATAACCAATTTCTAATTCACCATAAATTTAATTTCTAATTTTAATTACAAAAAACAACATAATAACAACAACAAATAATAAAATCATATTTTTATTTTATTATTTATTGTTGGTAATAATATTTTTTTGGTGAGATTGTCATCATCGTCTTAATACACCATAAAAAAGTAAAAATACAACAACAATTTTCCTTTAAAAAAAGGGAAAAATTATTATTATGTATGTCTGCACAATCTTATAAGAAATATAAGAAAAAGAAAAAGAAAAAAAAGAACGACCTGAATCGATATATTTTAGGACTGATTGTGTATATGTGTATAAGATTTAATGTTATATTGTTGGGATTGCTTTCTATTTTTTTACATTCTCTAAATAAAAAAGGAACTGCTCTCTCCAATAATATTTTGAATGGTGGATGCAAAAGTTTTTCCGAAAAAAAAATCACAAAACGAAAAAAAGCATTTAGCCACATCGTGTATTTTGTATCAAAATGACAGCAGCTAGCTAGCTGATTTCCCCTTTAAATAAAAAAACATATATATTTAAACAAAAAAGATATAAAAATAAAATATAAAAATCTAGATCCCAAGGCGCATTCCTCTACAAGCCATTAACCCCTCGCTAGATCTAAAACTTTCAGCACCCCTTCACTCATTCTTTAATTTTTTTATTTTTATTTTTTATCATTTTAATTTTTGCATAATTCTCGATTTGGATATATACTCGTACACCTCCATCTAGCGCCATATAGTATATAAAATAAAAATCTGAAAAAACCACCCCATTCACACAGTGAAAAAAAAAAAATTAAAAAAAAAATCTTATCTCATCTCAGTTAAAAATCCGTTTTTCTTTTTTTTTTTATTTTTATTTTACTTTTTATTTAGTATTAAATTTTTCGACAAGCGCATTATCGCATCGTTTTTAATGCGCAACTCATCACACAAATACTAATATATATCTTACATCTTAACTTGGTATTTTTGTTAAAAATTTGTTTTTTTATTGAGTAACGAGAAAATTTTGAAAAACAAAAAAAAAGGAAAAGAATTAGTTTTTCGGAAAATCATTTTATTGCGCATATAAAAACATTAGTCGATGGCCGTTCGCCCTTCTAAATAGTCGTTTTTTTCCCTCAAGTTAAGAATAGAGAAATTTTTTTTAACAATGCGAAAGCACATAAAGATTCAAAACTGGAAAATTTGAATGATTGCAAAAATATATTTTATCTCAATAATTCTATTTCGAAAACTTAAGATATTAAGATATTATTATGATAAAGAATTATAAAAATTTCTTAATTTTAAATTAAATTAAATTTGATCGAAGGAAATAAAAATTTTGGAAAGTGAAAAGTGGTGAAATTTTCTTTCTTTTAGTTTTTATTTTTTATTTCTTAAAGATTAGTTTTTATTTTGATAACATAAATTTTTTATCGGAATTTCTTAAAAAAAGTTAAATTATTTTGATATTTGTGTATTTTAAATTATCAATAAAAAGTTTTTATTAAATAAGAGAAGAAAAAAAGTTAGTTTTCTCAACCATAACACAAAAATATGGAAGATTTATTTCAAATTTAATGATCGAATTACTTCCTTGTGAATAAAATTAAACTTAAAAGTGTTAATTATATTAATTTACTATAGACTTTTTGCAGTGATAAGTTTTTTTAAGTTTAAGGAACTAAAACGAAAAAAAAATTAATTATTTTATTTGTTGGATAAATGTACTATGCAATTGATAGTTCAGAAGGTAAAAATAAAAATTGATTAAATTGTGTAAAATTAGAAAAAAAAAACAAATGTTATTGTGATGAGAACCAGACCAAAAGTCTAAAACAAATAGGAAAATCTTCAATTTGTTTTTAAAGTTATTTTCCGAAACTTGATTTATAGATCATAATTTTCCAGTCTATGTATGTGTTAGTAGTTGTAACCTCGACTATAATTTTATTTTCATATTATATAACATTACAAAATAGTTTTGTTAGCTTCGTGTCGAGGACAAAAAAAAATATATAACCGGACGTAATTTGAATAAAAAAAGAGAAAAGACTTTTCGTTTTTTGACAGTTTTGTGGAAAAATCGAGGAAGTTTTTTTTTTATTCAGGATAGAACACAATGGTTGTCATAAGTTTTGATAATTGGAAAATATGTTTTTTTTGGTTGTTCTATAAAATGGATGAATGCAGTTTTATTTTTGTTTCCTGGTGATATTTCGCTAAATAAAGAACAGATGACGTTAAGGGAAAAGACGAGCGATCTAGGAGAGATGGAAAGAAAGAGAAAATATTTCCTTAAAAAACACCAACCAAAGATTTAGTGAAAAGATGTAGTTATGAAAAGATTGTTTAGGGATTAAAGTGATATAAAATAAAAAACTGTTAACTAAACTACTTTTAAGTAATTGCTTGGTTTAATTATGGTGCTTACATAAATTACAGCTGAAAATCAAAAATATTGACATTATAATCAAATATGTGCACAAAAGCATAAAACAAAGACAATCACTAAACTCAGAATAGCATGGTAAAGAGTTAAACCTGCTCAATGGCAAATTACCTGACAAATGGCTTTATTTACACACTAACATTTTATAAATGTCAGGATTTGCATGAAATGCTCTTAGAAAGTTTGACATTGATTCAACAGAGAATTAGCTCTCTTGTGCGTATTTTGTTTCAATTGCTTCGAATTCTCTTTTTTTGTTAGAAGTTAGGTCTCTTTGATATTGAAGAACAAATGCAAAACATATATTTGGAAGGGATTTACATGTCCTTCAGAAGATCCATAATGCGATAGATTTAATAAATATAACACCAAAAAACTCAAAAATATATCTCAAAAAGTCAATGAAAACTTACGTTTACCCAATAATTTAGAAAAAAAACAACAACGCAATGTGTTTGATATTCATTTGCGCTACATTCGTATACCCGGCAAACTACTCAAAAACCTCTTTTCCACATAGCGTTTCGAGCAAATAGTACAACATCGAAAATTCATATTTGTTTCAAAATTCCAAAAATATTTAAAAGTTATAATCAAATCAAAAGTTTAAGCTTAAAATTTAAAAATTCTAAAAATATTCCAAAAATTATTACAAAATCAAAGATTGAAACTTTTTTCAAAATTCTAAAAGTATTGCAAAAATTATAACAAAATCAAAAATTTAAACTTTTTGCAATATTTTAAAAATATTACAAAAATTATAACAAAATCAAAAATTCAAACTTTTTCAAAATTCTAAAAACATTGCAAAAAGTATAACAAAATCCTCTTACCAGTTTATCAATTTTTAGAAACAAAAATTTTGAAATCCCTCAAGAGGTTTTCTAGATTTCATCGGTTGTGACAGCGGGCCAGCAGCCAGCAGCCAGACACACATTTTTTGTTGCTATTTTAGAATCAGTAGGACCTAAAACGTCGAGAAATATAAAAAAAAATTAGAAGTAAGAATTTCAATTTTTTTGCGAGAATGTAATACTTAAGTCTTTCCGACCGAAGTAACTTTGAAACTGAGGTAATTGGATCAAAAAGTGTTAATACTTATTATTAATTTTGAATGTAAATATATTTTTAATTATTTTGATTATGTTTGAAGAAACAAAATATTATTTCGAATAACCTAAACAAACGTCGAGATTGTCTGCTTTTTTTAAACTTCCACTGACAAAAAAATAATTAAATTATTTTTGAAATAATAAACATCAATTATTGCGCTACATTCGTTGACTCAATGAACAATTTTGTTGAGTTGTTGTACAATTTATTATTATTATGAATGTTTTCGTAAAAAAAAATAAATTGTTCATTAATCTAACGAAAATCATTAAAATAACGAATAATTTTATTGATTTTGTTTTAGTGTAATGACACAATTTACTTGTGCTGATTTGGTTGATAAGCTGTTTGTATGTCAAGGAACTATCAAACATGGTACCAAAATCCCTAATATTATTAACACTTGATAGATTAGATCCATTTACATTATATGTATATCCTATTTTATGGCTGCTCTGGCAAATATAATTGCTATACATTTTCCAATGTTCAAATGCATTCTATTTAGTAGACACCAGTTGTATAAAGTTGAGAGATTGTGCTGCAGTGTATAGGCATCAGACATTGACCTAATAACTTTATATATTTTCAAGCTATCAGGATATAAAGACAATTCACAATCTCGGAATAGTAATGTGAGTTTGTTAATGAACAGCAAAAATAAGAGAGGACCCAAATGACTTCCTTGAGGTACAGAGGATGTAACCTTGATTGCACGTGAAGGTTTACCTTGAAATTTTACTTTGAATAAAAAAACAAAAGAAAAATTAAAAGATGAAAACATTCGGCCGCCCTTGAAACGATGTTTCAAATTATGTATTAAGTGCATGGGCCCCCCATAGTTTGTAGTAGTTTTTTTTTTATTAATTAGTTAGACATGTTTAGCATACTAAATATGAAATATTCATTATTTAGACTCTTTGCATATCCGAAGATACCATGTCAACTATAATGGAAGGAGATGAGGAAAATGGAAGGAATGGGGGTATAGGGATAACTATACTAATTGTTTTAAATGATTATGGACATTTTCTTTAAATGCCTGAGGGGAAAATTCATCGGGAAATACAGAGGAAGGCATTGAGTTCCACAATTTGGCCACTCTATTAAAATAGTCGTTCTGAAAGGACACAGTTCTACAACGAGGTATTTGTACAACAAATGGATGGGATAACTCGGCAGCTCTTGTTTGTCGATTATTCTGTGCACACGATGGAAGGATATTTTGAATTTCCTTAGAAAAAAATTCGCTAAAGTTATATATAGTAGATTGACCATTCAGCCACATTTCTTCTGTGCTGGAGTGAGTCAAGCTGGTCCGTTAATTCGGTATTACCAATCAACCGTATTTCTTTTCACTGTTCAGAGTCTAGACATTTTATTGTTGACTGACAAGCACCTCCGCAAACATGACAGTAGTACTCCATACATGGACGAATAAAGGATTTGAAGATTAGCAAAATTTGCTCGGGATTGAAATACTTTTTACATCGACTCAAGAATCCTAATTTTTGAATTGCAGATTTATTGAGGTTGAACACTTATATATTCCATTTCAGGTTATTTTGAATATCCACTCCAAGAAGTCTAACTAATTCAACCTCACGCAATTCTTCATGGTTAATTTTAAAATGGGAAATTTTTATGCCGGTCTTTTCGTAAAAGACGGCATAGTTTGGTTTTGGTTGGATTAAATGAAACAAGATTAAGATCACTCCATTCCATTATACGCTCCAGGTCTTTGTTGATATAATCAATTAGCAGCTTTATATCAGTGGTACTGCAGTATGAGATCGAAATTTAGGAGATGCATGTGATGCATGCAATGTGCTGTCATTAGCAAAACTATGGATTGGGTGCACTGTGGAAATACGTACGTCATTAATGTTTAGAATAAACAAGGTTGGTGAGAGTGCAGAACCTTAAAGAACCCCAGCATTGGTTGTGAAAATATTGGTTGTGATACCATCTAAATTAACATGAAATTGGCGACCTGTAAGAAAACTATGAATCCATGAGACAGTAAGATGGTCTGTGCCATAAGATTTTAATTTAGCTATGATATATTTATGCCACATTTAACAAATGCTTTAGAAATGTCAAGTGAAATACTGAATGTTTCACCATGGTTTTCCAGCGATTTGTTCCAGAGATGGGATACGTAGGCTAACAGATCACCTGTTGCATGACTTCTACGAAAACCATACTGTTTATCATCAATAATTCGCGACACCTCTAAATAATCTATTAAATTGTAGTTAACATATTTTTCAAATATTTTAGCTAAAACCGACAGAATTACAATTGGTCTATAATTGTTAGGGTCTGTCTTACTGCCTTTCTTTGATATGTGTTGAACGCTGGCCAGCTTCCAAGAATCGGAAAATATTCCGGTTTTATAAGATAAATAGAAAACTTTTGTTAAAATTGGAGCTAGCTGCCTAGCAAAGTTTTTAAGAATGAGGGGTGGAATACCGTCAGGGCCAGCAGATTTGTTGATATTGATAGAAAGAAGCATTTTCCGTACAATATTGCAACGAAAAATAATTGGTTTCATTTTCGTTACAACTGGGGGAATGAGTGTAGGAGAATGGGGAGGTTCAACTATGTTTGGGTTTTCTGCGAATATATGACCCAAAAGATCCACCTTCTCTTTCGAGTGGCTCACGGAATGTCATTCAGAACTAAGGTTGGAATAGAGGATCGAGTAAAATTGCTCTGGACTGATTTAACTGGCTGAAAGAAACAACGTGAGCCAGATGGGTGCTCGGCGAACTTTTTTGCTTTCTTCTGGATAAACGCGTCTTTGTCCAGGTCTATTTTGAATATACTAATATTTCTGGCTTTCTTATAGGCGCTATGGATTTCAGATGTTTAGTAGCATTATACGTCTTAAATGCTTTGCGTTCATTCTTCACTGCCTCATCAACATTCCGCGTGAACCAAGGCTCAGTTATAGGAGTGATTAATCGATTTGGAATAAACTGCCGCATTCCGTCTTTTATGATTTCAGACATTCTTATTGCCGATGTGCTAGGATCTTGACCAACGCAACAAATAGTTTTCCAAGGTGTTTCTTCATAAAAGTTTCTCAGTCCCTCCCAGTTGGCGCGTTTATAGTTCCAAACGCGACGAGGATTTGCTTTAATTTGTGTCGGTGATGTAAATTGCATTTTTGCTGATATTAGTAAATGGTCCGATGTTCCGAGGGGTTGTTCAACTTTTATCTTCGTAGTATCTGGTTCGTTTGTCAGAAACAGATCCAGCAAATTATTGTTATGATCTGAATTTTCTGCGATTCTAGTAGGACACTCTATCATTTTCGTCAAACCGTGATAATCTGCGAGTATCAGTTCGGCTTGTCTTCCTACGTCATCAGTGCGCGATGAATACTTAAGCCATTCTTTATTATGAATATTAAAGTCTCAAAGAATGGCCAGTCTTGCTTTGGGGCAGTCCGTGGTAATCTTGTCTAGATTAGCCGATATTTGATCGAAAAAGGAACTTCCTGTGGGAGAATTTGGGGATCTGTATAATCCTATTATAAACATAGTTTCATCAACATAGTTCAACTCGTAGGCCTTAATTCTCATAAATGAAAGTGAATCTCGATCAAATACACAGACACCATGCTTGTTATAAAAGTAATGTTCCAATTCGTAACTAGGTATCGGGTATTTATCGGGATCCAATCTCGATGCTTTGCCACTAACAATTGTTTCGGTAAGATACAATATGTCAGGTTTATTTTTTTCGATGTAGTGATGAACCACGTTTAGATTCGAATTGAGACCTCTTGTGTTGGTGAAGTCAATGCTAAGCTGTTGGTTCACTCTGCTGTTATTTTGTTGAGACAACGACTTACCCTTTGACATTGCAGGTATAGCTACTGAAATTCGGCCAGGCCTAAATTTCAACACTTAACAGTACAAAAGAAACTGGGCATCTCTGTCACAAAAACACGATAGCAGATTTCATGCAACAGTAGCACGATAAGAGAAAAGCAAAAAAATAGGGACACAAAAGTCTATAACAAAATAGAAGAGTACAAATAAAGGGTTAAATTCGAAAGTCCTAACTTTTGTAAAAAAAAAAGACATTTGATAATCAACTAACTGATATTCTCCAACTCCTAAAATAAGTCCGAGGTGGGAGGAGCTAGATCATGTCAAAAAACTTCACAAAAAAAATCTCAATCAATCCAAAAAAAATCACTAACAACTAAAACGAAATTTTTTGTTCCTATTACCAAGCAATATAAAACAAATTAATGCTTTAAAATAATAAATAAATTTATTACATCAGAGCAATAAAAGGTAAAATTTTACCTGCCTACCGCTTGGTAACAGCAAACATAAAGTACCAAATACTTTTTTAAAAAAGAACAATCTCACCCATTATATAATTGTACGCGCCCGTTCTTCAACACTTTTATTTTCATAAACACAACCACAAACACTATAACACACACTTATTTTTTTATTTTCGATTATTTTTTTTTTGTTTTTTTCTTTTAAAATTTAGGAGACAACCTTCTTCGTCTGACTCCGATTGATGAAAAAAAAGAAAAAAAAAGGTTTACAGAAATTCTTGCAATGGCGTTAAATGTGTAAATGTTCTACTTTTTCGGTGACAATTTGTACCGAATTATCACTTCCCCCGTCTGTAATTCGATGACAATTCTCAGTGACATCTGTCGGCTTCCATGATTGGCATTTGGTTCGCCATAGTAAAGTGTTTAAAAACTCATAGTTTCAATTACGACGAACATGTTGAAAAAACTATGGCAATTCTACCGTGCTAGGTGTGATAGTTTGCTTTTATTAAGATATAGTTAAGACAACGAGCTGAAGATATAAAATCGATTTTATTTGGAGTCAAGATTCACAATTGACGAGAGTTCATAATGGCTCCCAATTTTGTCAACATTTCTAACAAGCTTAAAAATAGTAAGCCCAACCACCCGTTTCAGATAAAACTTTATTGATTTTATTGCGGTTTCCAATCAGACATCGGGATGCGCCAAAAATAGTGAGTTAAACTACCAATATACATTTTTCTTTGAATAAAACAAAACATTTGATTATAGTTTTCTTTGGACTGCCATGTGCAAGCTTTAAAAGATTATTAGCACCGAAAAAGTCACTGGCATTATTAGAATAAATGGCTTGGCAAAACTAGGTAAATCGTCAAAGCTCAGTTAACTCTGTTAATATAGGTAGGTGCAAACTCATAAAACTCCAGTTTTAATTAAAAGTATTACAAGCTTTATGCCAAACTCCAACGATCCAATAGTTTTGGCATATAATTACACCTAACATTTCTACTATTATTAAATGAGTGAGTTTTAATGATTTTACGTACGATTTCTTCGATTGACACAAACGACCTATTCTTAATGAGCTTTGATGATGAAGGAATAGGTCTAGGTTATATAAAATATATAACTTGCTTTAATTAGTCACAAATTGTTTTTTGCAGATTTATATTGATTGGTGCTGATTCATTTGTTTATCCCTGAAATCAATTCTTGTGGCACAATATTATTAGATGTTCGAAAATATCTTCTTAGGTTTTTGGCAAATAACAATCGATAACGTTACATCTTAACTCAATTTTTCAAATGATAAATGCAGATTTTTCAAATGATAGATTCTCTTTGGCAAATTCGAAAAATTGTCGAAAGGTTTCTTAACTTGCTTATTTCTATAGTCACTCTCTTCATGTGTTCGAGATCTTTATTTTCCCTTTGAATTTTTTGTATAAAGATGTGAGAAATTGCCCAGAAATTCCTGTTCGAAGTTTCTTTACATCGATTTGAGACAACATAAAACCATATAAAATTCATCTGTTTATTCTATTCACCCGACTGCGGCAAAGCAAAAAGGGGAGTTATGTGGTTGACCGGTGGGTATGTTTATATGTTCATCTTTTCCCTCATAACTTCTTAACTGTTTATCATAATTTGACAAATGAGGTATGGCTCGAAGCATTCGTCCGCTGGTTATAGGCATGATGATGACATATTAGGAGTAACCGCAGCTATCGAATTGTCCTTACAGTTACATGAATAATCTTCGTTTCGATATTTCAAGTATTGTAAGCCGCTTTCCAATCGAATGAATTGCAGAGTGAATTGATTGTAGCCAATTGGTCTAATATTCAGTAAATCACCAAAAATAGCGCCAAAATGACAGAAACGGCAAAATTTTTCCCCGACTTCGGCGAAGCGCAATGCAGGATTATGATTTTGACCGGTATGTATGTATGTATGTATGAATCTATGTATGGTTAAAATTTCTCCAAAATAATTTAAATAAAAAGTGTGTTCAAATACTAAAACCCGACTACTGAAAAATCAGGCTATAGCAGTATGGCCATCCTGACAAACTATTACAATGGCTTACAACTACGGTCAACACAGTTTTCTCTCTAGACAATTTTTTCAGAGAGTTTTGCCAGAAAGCGTCTTTTAATTCAAGCTGGAGATGAAGTATGCTTGGGGTTGACGTCTTATAATAACGTCTTTTTGAGAAAGTGGGTATCCACATTTTCTTGTAAAGGTATACCTTACGGAAGTCCAAACACAGGCGATCATGGTCAGGATTGCGTACAAAACCACTAGTGAACTCCAAGAACTGGCACTATCTTCTATGACACACAGCGCCAATATACGATTCAGTTTATCTCCTATTATTTTCTCTGTTGCTTCTGATGTGTCTTTGTTTGATGAAAACATCAGTCATGTGCATGTGTTTGAGCGTTTGACTTAAACCCATTTAAGTAAATTATGGAAATAGCTGTAACGCATCCTGCAGCTTTTCATTTTCTTCTGCTTTAAGATCTGTAGCAATTTATTCGTAAGGATGTAAAGAAGATGCAAATAGAAGTTGATCTAACAATTTGAAATTTGTGAAATTTGAGCTATGGAGCGAGTAAGAAGACTTTTGAGGGCGTTTCTTGGGCAAATCTTGCACAAACGCACCATCAATTAAAACTGATAGACGCTCCACTATCTAAAATAAATAGAATAGATGGTTTAGGAATGGAATAATTTGCGAGTTTGCCAGCAACGACGTACTCGAACAGTGAATCTCAATGTGGTTTTGAGATGTCCAATGGAATCGAGGAATATTTGAGACTTGGCAGCCAAGGTTTTTTGAAATCGCTGCTTAGGAGACTTCTCGGATTTCGTTTCTCGAATATTTACTGTCGGAGAAGATGTAGTTGAGTTAGTCAAAGTGCTAGGAGTGATTTACACGCCCATCCCTTCACAGTTTTGTTGACACCTACGGCAATTAAGGAAATAGGAGTTACATTTACCCCAACAGAAAACTTGCTGTCTTTTGGTGCAGTTTTGGTGGAAGTGACCTTCCCTTTTGCAGTTTCAGTAACATTATGGTTTTCAAAAAGGTTTTTCAATGCTAGGAAGTGGCCATGCGCCCAGTTTAGTGTTTATCTTGATAGCATTGTTCTCGAGAGGTAATTAGGCAATTGACCGTGTTAAACGGATAGGTACTGTTCCAAGAGCTTTTGTCTGCTAGTAATTTTTCTCGGATGCGATAAAATTTCTTGATGTATACAAATATCAAGTCCTTACATATGTCTCCATTGAGATTATTTCTCATCATAGATTCAATATCTCAGCAAAATTCTCCGTAATAAAACAAATTTAAATTCAAAGTATAATAGAACGCGACGTTTTATTTTACTACGTTTGTGGTTGGCATTTACTATAGTGGTTTAGAGGATAGCTCGTTACTCGATTAAAACTCGGGTGGGTTTGACTTACATATTCCTGATACATACGCTAGATTGTGTAGCTGACAAAATTAAAGTCCTAAACTTTGGATATTTAGGACTATAGATCAGTCACTGATAACCATCGCGGTGCTCTAGCATATATGAAGAATTTTTTTTTATGAAATGATGGTCTTAATCATTTCAAATATTTTAAAATAATTTGTTAAAAAATTTGAATCACTCTAGTATAAATACCAGAGTATAGTGAGAAACGTGAAAACTAAATCAAGGAAACAAGGAAACCACACTGAGAAAAAAAATTTACTTAATCAAAGTATATTTTTAGAGAATACAACTTTGGTTGTGGATTTTAGTTGCGTTAAGTAATATATTCTTGTGCTAAATAAACTTGTAATGTAACTAGCAAAATGATTTAAGAAAACCTTTATCATCACAAGTACAATACTTGGATACTGACAAGTAAATTTGCATAACCCCAATCATTTCAAAAAGAGTTGTTTATCCCTAAGTATCGTATATGCACAAACTTGTTTGGCTCATATTAAGTATAAAGTTTTGGTTGCCTCAACACAGTAATGGTAGAATCAATACCTTCTTTACTTCACTAAGCATGAATTGAGAAAACCTTCATCATCACAAGTATAATATTTTGATCCTGACAAGTAAAATTTCATTACCCAAATCATTTAAGCAAAGAGCTTTCTGGCCCTAAGTAACGTATATGCACTATAAGAATTTGTTTTTCTCAGTTTATGAAAATAGTTTTGGTTGGCTCAATACAGTGTTGGTTGAATTAATAACTTTTAACTAAATAAATATATGTATAAATGGCGATGATTCCGGTTCCGGTATTAATTCTGTTTCTGAAACACAATTTTCAGACTGTGCTTCGGATAAGTTTGTTGAGTTTTTGTTTACAATTAGAGGATTGTCAGATTTGATATTGCTACATATTTTTAAAATATGTATTTTATAATAATATATATTATCAAAGCATCTGTCACAGTTAAAACACGAAACCTTGAAATATTTTTGTGAAACATGAATAAATGTTTAATGTAGGACGCCACATCTTCAAGCACTGAAACACTTTTAAAACACGTTATTTTTACGGCACAGACACTTGTTATAATGTCAACATCAGTTGTGTTAGACATTTTAGATATACACAATTTACACTTTCGCAACAACAAATTAACAACACAATAAAGATTATTTACGAACAAGTTACAAGATTGATGATTATTGTAAGATTGTATACTTATATTTGAAATTATTTAGCTTCCAGTTTGTATAACTATACTAGGAACAATTTTACAACTGAATGTCAAAAATATGTATTAGTTGAGGTTTAAAACAAATTTGTTTTCCACAACCCAAATGCTGTAAGAAATACACGGTACTAACAAAGAAAATGTTATTTATCTTTAATTCGAAGAAGATACAAAGAAAAATTATTTACATGTTAAATTTTTTACAGAACAGAAGCTAAAAGTTATTACAATAGGCAAAATAAAGTAATGGTATTGTGACGAGAATTTTAAAGTTACTACAAGTATTTTTGTTGTGGAAATACTTGGTACAACCCTTTAAATTACGTATTACAAAAAATTTTACCAAATTTGGTTTCTATGAAGAATTATTTCTTTGGTGGAATACAATGAATTTTAACTTATTTTTTTCAGTGCAATCAAAAAACACTTTTATATTTTTATAACTCGATCTCCAAAGAAAACGAAACGTACACCAAGTTATAAAAAATATAATTTTTTTTAATTTGCACATTAACCAGTGTTTTTCATTATGTTATTCATAAAATTGCACTAAGTACCCCCGGCAAAAAAGGTTAGTTTTATTAAATCGGAGGTACTTACAAATTCACAGTAGAAATTAATACTTTGATGAGGAGCGTAAGATCTATTATCAAACAGTATCCCGGCAAAAAAAGGGTACAACCAAATCTGCCAGAGGAAAAAGTAAAAGTCGTTGAGATTGGAAAGTTTTATTCTACTCAAGCGGCACCACAGAGGTCCGCAGTTACATGTAACGTTTAAACTATTTCCAAATAGAAGAAAATAATTTTTAAACGCCCGGTTCGTTTTTGAAACTTTAATTCAAATAAATTAAACTCAGAATTGTGATCAATTTCACAAGTACCATGGCAAAAAATAAAAATAAAAAAAATAATTTAAAAATATAAATAATAATTAATAAAAAATAATAAATAAAATTTCCATTGCATATTTTCCCAAATTAACACCCAAAAACGATCTCTTTAAAAGCATACTCAAGGGTTCTAGTTCGAAAATTAAAATCAGTAGCATAGTGTGGACCTACGTATATGGTGAAATAAAAATTAAGGCAATGTTTTGAAAATTTTAAAACCGAGGGCTGCGCTAGAACCTCTTAGCTCAGATTTCTCTATTTTTAAATAGCATTTTCGATTGAGAACCAGTTCATAACTAGTTCTTTTTTTCAATACAAAAAATTATTTCCTCTCCAAATCATGTTCGATTGAAGCAAAATAAAAAAACTAGTTTAGAACTAGTTGTGCATTTTTTCCCCTTTTGAAGAACTAGTTTTATTTTCAGTTATTTTTGAGGTTTACTCATACTATGACAAAAAGTATACATAACAAACGTTAAATCAAAACGTTATAATTACAGTCAACTCTCCTATAACGCGGCACTTTTAAAACGCGATTTCCATATAACGCGCGGTGAAAACTGGGAACGTTCTCCTATAACGCGACGAAATCTCCTTATAACGCGTTTTTCATTAAATTAAATTTAATTAATTAATGATTAAATTATCGAAATAAATTATATATATTTGACATTTTATTTAATTTATTCATGAATTAATCACAACCTAATAATTCATTTTGAGAATGCAGGCGATCTTGATTTGGCGGCGATGATGTACCAATGTGACCAATTTCGATTTTTTGGAAACTGTGGAAACTTATCTTAATAAAATTTAAGTATAATAAAACAAATTAATATTTTTCATTTTCTCACTAGTTTTGACACAGGGTCGCTCGAAATTTCTTAAGAAGTTTAGTGATATTCAAAGATTAAAGTTAAATTGCGCTCGAACGGGTTATTCGATTTGATTAAATTTATTTTTGTTTGAAAGCTACTTAGTGAGACTTTATAAAAATGCTGATCAACATTTATATTTTATATGATTTTTTTTAATTTCAGTTCTTCCAACATGGCGATTTCAAAACGCAAGATTTTGTTATCTTTTTCTTATATGTTAAAGATTTATTATTTACTAAAGAAAACTGAAAAACACACTAAAATTACAGACAAGCGCTATCTTTTTGTTTGAGAAAAAGGCATTTGAATATATAATTAGTGTTTTTTTGTACTTTGTGCCATTCACTAAAAGCAAGTTTACCAATTCTATTGAACTGTTTCTTGTTTATAAGGTATTAAATACGGTTTAACCCGTTCGAGCACAATTTAACTTTAATCTTTGACTGTCGCTAAACTTAAAAAATTTCGAGCCACCCTGTGTCTAAACTATTAAAAAAATAAAAAAGTAACAAAATACTTATTAATTTTTTTAATTATACTAACGATTACTGAAGATTCAAAAAAATCGAAAATGGTTCGGTTCAAATTTCTTATTTTATCGGCGTCTTTATTCGATTTTCCTTCTATATAGGTTTATTTGTGTAAAATTTAATTATTTCTAAGATTCCATACAACGCGGTACGAAATCATTAAATTTATATTAGTTCTCAGTTTCTCATAACGCGTATTCCATATAGCGAGAAAACGGCTTCCACATAACGCGATGTAAGTTTATATGATTTTCTTCTATATTTCTTTGTTTCTCATAACGCGGTTTCCATATAACGCGGGACGAATAAATCGCGTTATAAGAGAGTTGACTGTATAACGCAGCATCATATTAATAATTTTATTTTATTTTTATTGCTTTTCAAACAAACCAAAATAAAAGAATTAATTCAAGATTTTATTAAGAGTTTTAGCAATGGATCTAACCATTATGTAGTTTAGAATTCTAAGACACTAGAAATGAATGTATTCAATTGAATAGAATGAAAAATTGCTTTGAAAAGTGAAAGATCCGTAACAAAAGTTTTATCTCAATTCCGGTCGGTTCGGGGAATCGAACCGGCGTCCCTCTGATCAAAGTTTATATGGTTAACCATTTAACCAACTCGACCAGCGACGAGATAAAATTTTGTTTTTGGACGATCGACTTAACATCACAATTATTTAATTCATTTTTAATGTCAATTTTTAGTCTTATTTATTTATTCTACGAACATGTTTTACCGTTCTTCATACCTCAACTAAGTTGACATTGAATGAAGAACATTATGGATCTACGAATATGGGAGACAAATCCCAACTAGTGGAGAATGGCCACTAACCAATTTAAATTCAAGATTTTATTAAGAGTTTTAGCAATGGATCTAACCATTATGTAGTTTAGAATTCTAAGACACTAGAAATGAATGTATGCAAAAATTGAATAGAATGAAAAATTGCTTTGAAAAGTGAAAGATCCGTAACAAAAGTTTTATCTCAATTCCAAAATTGACATTAAAAATGAATTAAATAATTGTGATGTTAAGTCGATCGTCCAAAAACAAAATTTTATCTCGTCGCTGGTCGAGTTGGTTAAATGGTTAACCATATAAACTTTGATCAGAGGGACGCCGGTTCGATTCCCCGAACCGACCGGAATTAAGATAAAACTTTTGTTACGGATCTTTCACTTTTCAAAGCAATTTTTCATTCTATTCAATTGAATACATTCATTTCTAGTGTCTTAGAATTCAAAAGAATTAATAAAATAACCAATTCAATTTACTCATACAATAACACTGAATGTTTGCATGTTCGATTGAAAAAAAAAAAACTCGTTAAGAACTAGTTATTAACTAGTTCTTCAATCGAAAACGACATTAAAAAGATCAAAATGGTTCCGAAAATCAACCTTTTATAAACTTTGGATCCAACGGTCATTAAGCTGCACCAAAAATTGTAGTAAAAAAGTTTCTAGTCTCTTAACTAGTCTGCAAAAGTCGCTCAATTCAAGATCGAGAAACCAAGCAAAATATATTGATATGCGTAATGACTAACCATGGTATATCGGACAATTATTTCAAAATTAATTCAAATAAAACTCTTCTATTTTCATAAACCATTCCATAGAAGTTTATATGTCGATTAACTACAAATTTTAGTTTTTTTTCGTCAAACTTCATTCAACAAAACTTGTACATGTATTTGCTCTAAAAATGTCAAAATTTTCTTAGTCATTATAAATTCCTATTTGGGACTCTTTCGTTCCGTTTTTATTTTGTTTTGTTTATCACAAAAAAAAACTGTCAAAAATTTATTTTGTTTAATTAACATCCGGTTAATCTTAATTATTTTCTTATTTATATATTTATTCGATAGTTTTTTGTTTGTTTGTTTTATAAAACGTAAGAATTTCAAATACTTTGTACAAAGAAACAAATAAACTTCAATAAAACGTAAACACATAAAATTGGGAAAAAATAATGAAAATTCTATATTTAAAGCATTTTTCTTTAGTGTTCGTTTGTTTTTGGAAACGAAAAATTGAATTTTCTTTTATATGTTAAAAATAAAAGATCGAAAAAATACAGCAACAAAAGAATGGGCAAATTTGTATAAGTGTACGAATTTTATAATACTGGATGATTTTCTTTAAAAATAAGATTGGATAAAATATGATTATGATTATGTTCTTTATGTGATTTGAAATTTAAAAAAAAATCGAATGGAAAATCCGTCTTTTTTTTCTGTTCGTGTTTGTTGAGTGAATGTTTTAAATCTCCTGTCATTAAAATTTCGTTGGAGTGGATTTTGGGATATTCATTACTATTAGGAATTTTATTTTTTTGTTCGGTTTAGTACGTAAAATTTCGTTTGGGTTTGTGTAGATAAAAATTCGTTCAATATAATACAAGATTCATTCTAAGACTTATAATATCAGGAATACCTGTGAAGGTAAATTCAATATTTTGTTGTAAGAAAAATGAAATGGTATTTTTGGGAATTCTGACAATACTAGTTTACAATATATGAATATAATTTACTTTAGCTAATCCTGGAATACACGTTTTTGATTCGATCACTATTCAATTTACTTTATTATCGTCAGAATATGTACCAGCTATTGATACTTATTTCAAAAATTCCGAATTATATCAATTCGTAAACGACTCCATTGGCTCTTTCCATGTGTGAATTAATGCTTGCTTAACCTCAATGATCATATCAGACCAGTTTCTATCTATTGTTTCAACCGCGGGCTGGGACATACCCGAGGAGTATAAATTAATGTACACCAAGAGTACCCAAGCAACAGTGTATGTTCATTTTTGGTGAAAGGGTAGTCTGCCAATGTTAATACATTCAGGGGTTGAGGCTTAAATTGTTCAAAAATGTTTCGTCAGTTACAAATAAATTGCAGCTGTGCAAATCCAAAAGCTTGTTATGAGATAATTTTCTAAAAAATAATAGCCAAACGGTTGAACTTAAGATCTCTTCAGCTCCCTGAAAAATTGCTTACTAATACCACGTTTACTACGACATAGCAAATTATTAGATGTAATTTAAATCTGTACTTGCAGCTAATATGATATCTAGTTTTACTATCTAGGAAATTATTTTTAAGTTGATATCGGACGCTGTAAACACCATTGCAAATAAAAATCTGTGATTTTTGCACCTTTCTTTTCTGCGTTAAATATTTTTCAACAATCAGAGAAATATAATTTGAAGAATAGTCTTGTTATCATATTTTTCATTCCTTTTTAAAAGTTTGACAGATACGAATTTAAACTAAACTAAATTAAAATGTGTTTATATTATAAAAGATTTAATTTGCAATCTACACTGTAAACTCATATTGTATATGACAATTTACAAATTAATATACTATTTACTAGTTTGTTTTGTCGCTGTAAATGCGGCATTAGGTGAAAAAATCGGTCACGAGAAATATATTCAATTAGATTGCAAAAAATTCCAAAAAAAATGTTATGGTTTCTAGCTTTCCTAAGTTCACTTTTTGGAATAGAGAAACTGTTCAAAATTAGAACAACTTTTGTATGTTAAGTTTGCATAATACTGGTAGATCCGATTGATGTTCTATATCTAAAGGATAACACTCAGTTTAGTAAATATTCGACAATCGCTGATCAACAAAAGTTAGTTTTGTGGTTGACAGTAACGGCTGGAGTAACGTTAGCATGTTCTGACCAAACTAAATCATATTCCGTATCCAATGTAGATCAATAAAATTTCAAAATGTCTAAAAGATTCGAATCCATCAATTAAAAAACTCAAAAAGTAAGATATCAATTGTTTATACAAATTTCTTTATAAATGGCTGATATGAAGACAAACATACTGGAAGGCGAATGATCTTGATGGCATCATTTGTTCTCATGATACTTGCAAAAATCAATTTTCAGTTCAGTTTGGAACCCACTAAAAAACGCAAGGATATTATAAAAATTCCGACTTCAAAAAGTCGTGATTGTTCCCAGTGGATGTTTCGCAGGTGATTTCTTGATTAGGTAATTTGAAAAACCCTAGTTTGATGTTGGAACTATGTGTCACGTCCGAGACCAGAAATTAAATTTTGTAGTTCCACGTCTTTTTTTTGTGCTGTCATAATTATCTTGTAGTCAAAGTGGGTTTCGACTGTGGCCGTTTCTGTAGTTCGAGGGAGTGTGCCTTCCATAGCATCATATTTGTCATGAATGTGCTAAATGTCCGTTCTAAATCGTGAAATATAATCCAAGTGACATGATTATCTTGGATCGTTCTGTTTTGGATTAGATAGTTTGAGTCAAAATATTGAAATATCGACCTTCGACAAAATACCTGATGTGTTTTGTTGCTAGGTAAATTGCCAGTAATTCCTTGTTTCTGGATCCTAGAGTTTCTTTGAAAAGAAGACCAGGGATTATCAACGCTTATCGTAAAATTGCTGCAGAACTACGCCAACCGCACACATTTGAAAAAGTTACTGAAATTTTTAATACAGGCTTTGCAATATGGGTTATGTATAGGAAGTTATTATTAAATTGCAAAGCAAATGTTGCATTAAAACTAATTCTAATGCAAAACTACAAATTTTAGTACAACTCTACCATCATAATTTATTTTTTATACTAATGGTAGAAGTTTGAAAACAACTTGCTACGCTTGAAGTTTGAAAACAATTTGCCAATGCAAAAAGCATTAAATTTATTTTTAAAGCCAGCTTTGCATTGTTTTATAATGGAGACTTCCGTAGGACCTGTATGTGTAGCAATTTGCATTACATGTTCAGCTTATTTTTAACTGTGCAGTATTTGATGCATCAGCAGTGAAGTGCAGATCAGCTTTATGGTACTTAGTGCATGATCGTGAAGTGATATTTGGGTCATTCTTGCTTGACGAGTATGAATGCTTCGTCGCATTCAGCAGGCCAAGTAAAGTATCCCACGATAGTCTCCACATGTCGCCAGTCGTGATCTTTTTTCTTTAAAATGTTCAAAAGGCAAGATAGTGAAGAAGAGGTTGGTCTTATAACCCCTAACTCCACCATGTGCTGGAATTCATTGAATATTGCTTTGTGTTGGGTAGGATCCAATCTGCGTTGTGGTGATACTGGAATTTGTTCTTCAGTAACTATATGGCGGACCACGTAATGGTGCATGGATAGGTTCAGCTGTTCCGTAGCTATTGTGGACTTGAAAGAACATCGGTGTTGGAGTAGATGTCCAAACCATTGAGGCATTGATTGATAACTGAGTTGCTGAATAAACCAGTCTACCAGCTAAATAAACCAACCCACCAGGTCTGCATCAACAGTAGCTATAATAAAAGCATGTGCGAATGTTTGAATTTGAGTTCAATGTTGACCTGTAGCAATTGCGTACCATAAGTGAGAATTCTAGAACCATTAGTAGCTAATAAAACAAAATCGAATGATAAATATGAAATTTTTTGTGTTTTATTGAACAAGCTAATGGGTAGAACAGACAGGTCTGCGCCGGCTTCAATTAAAAAAATATGTTTATTAATTGTTTTTCTCTTTATTGAAGAGACGATAAGGATTGGATTTTGAGTCTGTGAAATTTCTCAAACTAAAATTAACTAGGTTTACTCTTAAAAATCAGGGGAGTCAAATTTATGTTGAATTCAAAAACAAAAAATCAAATTCTAGAAGTTGTAGTAAGTTGCTGAGTTTTATCTCGTGCGATATTCAATTCTGTCCACAAATTACATCAAGCAAGAGCTTTAGTAAAAACTGTTTACTATGCAGAAGATATGACATCAACTTTCTTATGCAATCATGTGACGTATGGCTTATATAAATACCTTTTATATTCCTACCAAAAAGCTCAGCAAAAGAGAATTTGGAGGGGGATTTAAAGAAGCGATTTGGTTCTAAAAAAAAAGTTTACCAGTCAGAAATAAGAATAAGAATTCACCAAAAGTCATATGTCAAACATACAAATAGTCCCTGGGATTTCATGTTATGATTTCCACATATTTTATGCTTCGTGAAACTTTGTCTGTCCTTGATAAGTCCGAAAACTTTTGTTCTATCATTTATCTCGATTCAGCCGCTTTTTCGTTCGGCAAGCTCCGATGGCCCGCGATCTTGTAAATTTTCTACCACAACTTTTTTTAACTATGGAGGGTGGAAATTCGTTTTAGAACACGAAGGTAACCTTATCCGACAAAAATATGTCTGCTATTGCCGAGTCCGATAATTGACATTTTAGTATGTTTGGGTTGTTTGTTTTGAAAAAATTATGGAAAATTAGACTTTTTAGTCTAACACGAATCAACGCCTTTTTGTAAATTTGACATATTTTAGAATAAGGATAGAAATATTTAAAAAACAAAAATTAATTAAATTCCAATTGATATACGACCCTTGAGCCATCTTTAAAAAAGTTTTATTAATATTTTTAATTTAAAATTAATTACTGAAACAATTATTTATTTTTTTTCAAACGACTAACTAATCATCTATCAAACAAAAAAAAGTTTGATGAAATCGGTGTTGCAGTTCTTGAGCAATTTAATTTCAAAGTTACATCGGATTGGTAGAATTTTCAATTTTCATGCATGTTGGGGTGCCTCCTATGCTCAAACTATGCACTTTAAAAAAAATTAATTTAAAATAAGTCGTAGTTTTTATTTTATCCATACTACTTATATTTTTTTTTTATAAAATGTGTTGTGTAGTAGGAATTACAAAATGTGTCACAACAACACATAGATAACTTTTAAGACCTAGGTCTCCTCGGATATTCCTGATTCTGGTTCCATTATTAGGAACGCATAGAGTTCATTACAAAACTCAAAAACATATGTTTGGTTGATGCACAACCTAAATTTTGTCATATCTAAACTAATTAAGCAGATATTAGTGATTTTTCATTGAATTTTGCTTTTGGATTTTGATGGAAAACATAAACCGAATTGGCATATTTATCGATATTCTTTAAATCCGAATCATGATTTCGATTGACCGAAGCTACACAAAGTGCAAATGCAGACAGTATTGTGGTTTTGGATTATTACTCCATAAACAACCGCCAGAGTCAGTTATGTCATCCAGTACTTTGTGACGTGGTTATTCGTCTTGTTTGTAACATTTAGCTTGTAACAATTTGTTACACGTAGAACAAGAGTTGGCATGTTTTGCATGTAGAACAAGAGTTGGATTTGTTGGAGCTTTGTTAAGCGAAGGTGCTATATTTATTCCTGGTTTGGCTATTGTTCAAGAGAACAAGCTAAGTGTTAGTTTTGGTTTAGGATATTTTCTCCATCGATTGTGACCATTTCCGTTGATCCATCGATTGTGACCATTTCCGTTGAAATCGAGCCATCCGTTGTTGAGAAAGCGTTGGACAAAATTTGGTCCACATACAGCAATACATACACACATACACACACGCACACACACAAACAGAATGCCAGCTAAAAATAGTCTAAATAGCTTCAAAAGGTCATGAAACGTAAAGATATCATAAAAATTCTGATTTCGAAAATCGACCTAAAAACAATAACTTCCCATATCGGGAATGTAATTAATTTTTTAAATATCAAAAATGGTCAACCATTTTTAGAATTTTTTTCCACAATCTAAAATTTCCAAACTTACCATAAAACAAGTCAAATCAAAATTGTCGAGTTCAGCGTCGTAGTCCAGATCACGAATTTCATATAAATCTAAAAAAATTTGACCTGACATGCACATCTTTAAAATTTAAAATCTTAAGAACAGCAAAACGCTATTTTTATTATTAAGTTTTAGCATGTGTTAGGGTAAACTTGGAAATTTCGTTTTGTGGAAAAAACTATCAAAAAATGGTTGACCTAACGATTGACCAAATGGTTGAAATTCCATAAATATTTCGGACCGCCCTATTTCCAAATTAAACAAATCCAAATTAAATTTTTTTCTAAAAACACATTGTTACATTAGTAGCAAAATCGGCATTGTTACGTTAGTAGCGTACTAGTCATGATGTAGATACTATATATAGTTATTCTTTATGAGTTATAATCAATTATCCTTGTTCTCTTGATTGATTAACGTATATTTAACAAAAACAGTAGATCACAGAACAGTCATAAAAATATTAAGGATTTATATATTTGGGTAAACACGTAAACCCTCTTTCCTATTCATGGATCTGATATCAAAAATAATAAAAAGTTGATTAACTCTAAATTGAAAAATTTAATTATCAAGGTATTCGCGTTTTATATCTAATTAAATAAAAAGTTTATGTTATTTTTTGTTGACCAAAAAAATAAATACATCTAAAATAAATTGAGTTAAGATTGTACATTCGTCATTCAGATATCCTTAAAAATATATATATATACATTTATATGTTTACCTTGTATTCGAAAATGTTACACTTTAACTTAATGATTTGTTGTACGAATGTAATTTAATTTAAGTCCTTTTTCGTACCTAAAGCAATGTTTACGTTTTTTCCTTGCAATCATTTCAATTAAATTTTATGATGATAAGTTTTTGGGGTGACCTAAATAATTTAAACTTATTTTTTCTTTCACGTGCTTTTGTACGTATGTTTGTTGAGCTTTTTAGGAAACATAAACAGAAAAATCATTATAATATAACAATTGAGTTAAATTTTTTTTTATTTAATAAATTTTTAAGGGTAATGGTAGAAAGTCAATGAGCAAATATTATGTTTGTGTGTTTTTTTTTTCTTCTTCTTTTTAATCCAAAGAAATTTGAGCTTAAGTGGTGGAGAAGAGGTTGATGAATTTTAGTTATATATGATGGGGATTAAAATAAATGTTGGGTGGGATTTTTTTTGTGTATAAACTTGGATAATGTTGTACTTATCATTTATTTAAATTCGATGTGTTTTTAATGAGTTTGAAATGTGTTGAGAAAAGCGTAACAATATATTTTTGGTTGTGGATTTTTTTAATGAGTTTTTGGGATATATTAACTATGTTGAATTTTCTTTAATTTATTTTAATAATATGATGTTAGATGACAATGTGACCTAATATTTGTAGACTGTTACCTTAAAACCTTTGATGGTCAGCTCTCTGACTGAGCTGCTGATTACTAAATCCAAAGCTTGTTTCTGTAATTTTTTGTATAATATTTTTGGAATATAATGTTGTTATGAATAATGATAGAAACACGTCAGATATCTTCCAACCTGTGTTGACGGTAGTTTTTTTATTCTTGACAATAGCTTATAATCTAAATTTCATCAACATCGGATATCAGGGTGGTTATTTGGTAGTGTTATCTCACTAGGTGAGATAAAAAGTGAGATAAAATATTTGTCTTTGATCGATAATATTAGATAAAAGAAATCATTTAAAAATAAATTTTTAATCTCACTATTTATCTCACCTAGTGAGATAACACTACAAAATAACCACCCAGGTCACGAAATTATCGAAGTTTATAAATAAAAAGACAAATGGAGAGAGTTTGATTTTGTTTAATGCCACTTTTAATCTAATCAATTCATTGACGCTTATTTTTCTAACTTTTTAAGGACGCAGTGCGCACGTATATTTGACAATATAAATATTAGAACTGACATATTATAAATATTAGAACTTGAAGTTTAAAATAAATAGTTAATCGTGAGAGCTATATCCACCCCGTAGTCTAATTCAAAAAAAATTCAAATCGCATATATTGCTTCCCACCTGGACCTCGTACCAAAGTTTTATCCAGCTTCCTTGCGTTTTCTTAAAGTGATAAATTTTAAGCTATATTTATTTAACCATCATATTTTATTTTTTTTAGGAAGATTGGGTTGGTACTTTCACATTAATTTTAAGTTTGAATATCTAAAATAAGTCTGAAAATCTAGGGCTTCCTCCTCTGCTCAAGTCACACGTCTTTGTGTATAAAAATGACACGTCTTGTTATACTTATAAGTTGTATATGGGACAAAAATTTGTTAGTCACCACAAGTCGGCCATCTATATATACATTAATTTAGACATTTCGACTATTTTAACAAACTGATACAACAACAGATGCAGGACGGTAAATGTAGTTTTCTCGCGAGTGTTTTTTAAATACAATCAGCCAAAACGCATTCTTCAAATCTATAATGGAAATGAAGTAAGCTTGGGCCGGATTTCAGTATTCCATCTATTTGTAGGTGTGGATATACCACTTTTTGCACTAAATTGATATTGCCAAAGTCAAGACAACGACGCAATTTACTGGGTTTACGGGCAAGCCCAACTGGTGAATTCCAAGCACTTGAGCTTTCTTCAATTTTTACCAGTGATAGATAATGATCCAACTCTTTGCCCATAAATTATTCAAATTGTTGGTGTTATTGGATAATGCATTTGCTTTATGGGGTTAGCATTGCCTACATTAATTACGAGTTCCAATATACGTGTTATGCTTAAGAAGACTTTAAATAAAGGATTTTTTTACAATACGTCATCCAACATGCTATTTTTTATCACCAATGACGTAAGGTCACTATGAACAATGATCTCCAATGACTTTTAGTTGTAATTATGCATTAAAAAGCAAATATATATCCACAAAACTATTTAATGCTGATTGGTCGGGAAAATTAAATCGTCGGTATATGAATTGAATATCACAAGCTTGAGGTTGCGTAGTCCTCACTTTTTATTTTTAATAATTTTAAGCGACGTACACGTAAACATGGATAATTAGGAACATGAAAACTGAATTAGTTGAAAGTTAATTTCAGCTTTTCATCTGACTTTTCTCTCCACTCGACCGAGTCAAAAAAAATTCGTTTAAAAATTTCCACTCTACGGAATTAAAAATTTCGTAGAGGTCACTATACTTTTCGTTTATTCATTAAATTTGCTTCAATTGTAAATTGTTTCATTTTTTTTATAAGCTAATTTTAAAATTTATACGGTTGGACTAGAGTATACGGTTTGATGGCTGGTACAGTTGGTATTATACGGTTGGACTAGAGTACCCGTATTTGTTCCTTTTTTCGGATAATTTTATCAACTTCTAAATGTTGATGTTCAACAAGCAATCAAAAGATCCGTAAGCTAGAATTAATTTTATGTGTTCAGAGCCCTGCTAGCCCTTTTTTTAAAGTTCGGAACCGTGCTAATATTTGTCAAAGGTATAAATTTTAATAAAGAATCGGTTGAAAAATATCAAATTCCAAAATAAGTGCCGTCAGAAGAAAAAAATCAATTCTGGGAAAACAAAGATTCGACTAAATTAAGAACCTTCCTTACAAAAATTACAAAATCTACTGAATCAAGCTAAATCATATTTTTTTAAACTTTTCAGTTTTGATGTATTCTGGCTATATGAACGTTTCGGTATGGGTTTTCATGCTGTCTTTTCGCTTCTCCAAACAATTTTGTTTTTAAACAGTTTTGAATGAGTTATTTATTTTATTTATTTATTTTTATCAAATATTTTTCTACTGTAAAACTTTTTTTTTTTTAATCGTACGGTTTATTCAACACCAAAAACATTAAAACACTGTAAAGTAAAAAATTATCGGTCAAGTGCGAATTAAATTCGCTCGCCGAGTGTTCCCTGAACGTAAAAGAACAAAATATCATAAAATGTTGACATAAACTTGCTTTGTAAAGTATGTATTTATATTGCAAGACAATGGATACATATTATGAAATGAATTATTCCTCGTAAATGTCAATAGCAATGCGAATCGAAAATTATTTGAACTGATACAAAAAATGCAACATCGGGTTATAATTTTTTTTCCGTAGCTGTTTATAACATATATAAAGAAAGATATAATTATACCAGTAAATATTGAAATAAGAAAATATAGTAGCAATTAAAATATCTCCAACTTATATCATTCACTCAAACTTTTATGTCCAACAACTTCTGTTAGGTGCACATTTTCTTTTACATCGTAATTAAACCAAGAATCAAGTAACCTAAGAATCATTTAATAACTAATAGCTAGCATATTCACAGAGGCGTAGCTAGGGTGGGGCGGGGGGGGGCGGTCCGCCCCGGGTGTCACCCGTTTTGGGGTGACACCCGAACGTAAACAGCTTAAACAAACCATCACAATGTTTTCAATGATAAATCACTTCGAAACCGTTTTGGGGTGACACCCGAACGTAAAAAACTTAAACAAGCCATCACATGTTTTCAACGATAAATCACTTCGAAACCGTTTTGGGGTGACACCCGAACGTAAAAAACTTAAACAAACCACATGTTTTCAACGATAAATCACTTAGAAACCATTTTAACCAGGTTATCCATATAATTTTAATTTATAAATTGTGATAACTTATAAATGTGTCCTATAAATGTGTTATTGGTTCAAAAAGAATCTATTCTACTTTTTAAAATTTTTGAGTTATTACGTTAAATAAAATTTTAACAATATTAATCGAATCAACATGTTGAGCATTGAATCCCATCACCACAATTACTCAATAGCTTTGAATATTCCTATAGATACCATATTGACCGTTTTTTACGATATATTATTTAGTATGCAAGCATGATTATTTAATGACCAGGTCTGAAAACACATATGCTGAATAATGTATAGGAAAAGAGGTTTACGTCGATAATGTGGCACCCTTTGTCGATAGGGTGGCACCCTTGAGTTACAATGTCTCTATTCCAAAATTATTTCTAAAATATCCGCTTAACCTTATTACCTAATATATGTTTTACATTTCAAACAAATTAATTGCAAACACCTAAGGAAACTAACAAACAATCAAATTACCGTGTTTGTAAATGATCTCAAAATAATTTTTTTTCCTTTATCTTGAAACTCAAATAATAAATTGAAATAGATCGTTTTTCAATGGACACAAAAATAATTACTGTGGAATAAAATGGCAGTTATGCAATTACTGCAGTTTTGCAAATTTTTGTAGGTTGATACATACTCATACTGTTTGTTTTCAGTTTTATATATTTATATATTTGAATTAAATGAAAGTTTATCATTTTAAAGTACATTTTGTTGGGTTTTAAATACCTTGGAAATTTCAAACTCATCAAGTGATTCTTTTAAAGATCCTTGGCTACATAAATGTAAAGCCTTCAATTATTTTTAAAAGTGGTGTAGCTATTGTTATTAACTATGTAAGTGGTTTGCAAAAATAAACTTTAAATTTTGTTTATTTTTCTTCTTAGGCAGGTATTCCTTAAATCAGTCTTTAAAACATTTTCCGGTTTTCCCGATGTAAAATTTTTCACAAAAATCACATTCAATTTTGTAAATTATTGAGCATGATTCTAATTGGATATTTAATTTTGGTTTCAATTCTTTATATAAAATATATTTTAGGATTTCATACTTATATTTTTTTAAATAGTTCCTTATAATATTTGGCTATGATTTGTATATTCCATTTTATCAAATATTATTTAATATAAGTTGTTACAAGGAAATTTAAATAAATTAATTTTCTTGGCGGTGTATTTAGTCGTTAACACTGTACTTATTATGAACTATGTACCTATTATGTATCCTACAAATATATTTAGAATTAATGCTTTGCTGATACCTATACTATAATTAAAAATATTTTTTTAGATTTCATTTAGCAAATATCCCAAAAAATAAATATGCCACGAGGAGTTCATAATTTTTAAAGAAAAAGTTGGTTCCAGCAGAGAAAGACCAAATCTATAAATATGTTACAAAACCCGATGATATCCAAGGTTCATCAAAAGAAACTGATTATCACGTTGATGCAACGAATGTTTCAGAGAATATTGGCTCATCTTCGGAAAGTAACAGCAACAATACAGAATTAATAATGATAACCTATGATGACGAATTAGAAAGGAATAATGAAAATGACAGTGATAATGCCGCTAATGCTTCTACTATCGAAGACAGTATTTGCATGGGTGAATCACTTCAGGACTTAAGAGATGTATCACATTGGAATATACTCGTCTCTGGTAATGTTTGCATTGAAATCATAAAAAAAGAAAGTGAACATTTTCAAAATAGAGAAGGGTCGTTTGTTACTATATCTAGACACGGGTTAGACATAAAAGGTGATGTTCGCCATCTTTCTAAAGAATGGTTTTATAAAATGATGAATAATGGTGAAAAAATTCTACGGCCATGGATTGTTTATTCTCCTGTAAATAATAACTTGCGTCCTGTATTGCTTCTGTTGTCGTGTATTTGCTGTCACCAACAATAATAATACAAAATCAACATTTACTACTGGATATCAGAAGCGGTGGAAACTAAATCCCAAATTGGCCGAGCATGAAACTTCAAATGAACATCTGGAGAATTTTGAAAAGTGGAAAACTTTGGAAATGAGGTTAAAAATTCATAAAACGATACGAGAAGGCTGCGTCTCGTTATATAATTAATATATAATAAAAAACAGAAGTGGAAACATCTTTTATCAAGATTATTGGATATAACTTTGTTTTTATCTAAACAAAACCCAGCATTTCATGGACATGATGAAGGACAAAGTTCTTCAAATAAAGGCAATTTCTTAGAACTAACCAAACTATTGTCAAAGTATGACGTAGTGTTAAAAGAACACATTTTGAATTTGGAGCATGGTATATCACCAAAAGTATCATATTTGTCACCAGATATACAAAATGAGTTCATAAATGTTTTAGCGATCCACGTAAAGTTTAAGCTTGTCAACGAAATTAAATCGGTTAAATATTTTGGAATTATGTTTGATAGCACACCTGACATTTCACATATTGATCAAATGTCAGAAGTGATTCGTTATGTGAAAATTGATGGTAGTAAAGTGGAAATCAAGGAAGTATTCCTTGGATTTTTTCCTTTACGTGGAAAAAAGCCGCTGATTTAAGCGATGAAATTCTTACACTGAAAAAAAAATTGAAGTAATGATAACCTCATCTCGAAGATGGCAGTTTATTATTCATGCAAAGAAAAGATATTTACAAACAATTTCACCGTGATTGGGACAACTACTCAGTACTCAGTAACATTTTCCTGATAACAGAATAAGGTGTAATTAAAATATAAAGTGCTATCCAATATAACAGTAGTTGAATAAAGTTAATAACTATTTTCATGAAAACATATTTCTTTGGCCTTATATCATGAATTTTTCATTTTAAAATTTAAGTATTTGAGATTAATTGAGCTATATTTTATTTTCACATTAATATTTCATGTGATAGTCTCAACTGCATCGGCTTATCATTGTACGGTTGTTGAATCAATCTCGTATTTCGATTCGCCATATCTGCCCGCACGGTGAGGTTGAGACAACTGCATTTCGATTGGAAATAGGACATGTTTTTTTCAGTGTAAAAATCTTGAAAATGATGGTATAGATGTTATGAATTGTCGCTCCCAAAGGTTATGATAATGCAGCTGTTATGAGTAGTATACATGGAGAAGTGCAAGCTATTATTAAAGCAAAAAATAACAAAGCAATTTTTGTGGGCTGCAAAGATCATTCAATTAATTTATACGGCCAACACTCGTCAGTGGAAGCCATTTTTACATGTTTTTCTGCTTCGACTAGCCGCTGGGAAGTACTTGCTAAACACAACAAAGCAACTGTTAAAATACTCTTAACAGCGCATTGGAGTGCTCATTATGCTGCAATAAAAGTATTGGCCGAAAACTTTGATGGGATTGTGGCTGAAATTGAGAAGTTAAGTGATCAACAAGAAAATGTAGACACTAGAGGCGCTGCACAGAACCTTATCAATGCAGCATGTGATTTTTCGTTTCTTTGCTATCTTTTGTTTTGGAATGATATTCTAAGAGAAATAATATCTGTGCTCAGATTGGATTGCAAAGCACGGGCTTGAATATTGATCAATCAGCTACAAAAATAGAGTCAATTCATAACGAAGTCTCATTGTAGAAGAGGCAATAGATCTTGCTGCGAAAAAATCGGAGGACTATGACATTCCAATGGAAAGCCGAATTCGTCATAAAAACGCAAAAAACGAACGGGTGGTGAGTTTGCACCTGATGTTGGACTGACACTGAGAGCTCAACTTAAAAAGGACATGTTGGAATGTCTTGACCGATTCAGTGTTGAACTCCGAACTAGACTGAAATCAGTTCAAGATTTAGCTTCATTGTTCGAGGTTGTGCAGACAAACACTTAGCTTTTGGCGAACAGTGAAGAGTTAGAATTATCGGTATCAAAATTTACTGGTTTTTATGATGCGGTATTGGCAACAGAACTCCTCATAGAGATACAAAGGGTGAGGAGGCATTTAAAAGCGGCCAATGTTACAGTTTCTAACTGGGTGTACCTAGACTTTTTGAAATTCATCGTAGAATGGGATTTTTTAGAATTTCTTCCGAATCTTACGGTCGCACTAAAGTTATTTATGACTATTTGCGTATTAGTGGCTTCGTGTGAGAGGAGTTTCAGCAAATTAAAATTAGTTAAAAATTACTTGCGGGCTTATAATAATAATGCTCATTTGTATTAATTAAAAAAAATTATAAATTACGTTTATCGGCTTTTTATTATTATTGACAGTTTTTATTTTTGGGGTGACACCACAATATCCGCCCCGGGTGCCACCCATCCTAGCTACGCCACTGCATATTCAGTGTTTCACTGTAAATAAAAGAAAGAAGAAGATTCATTTTTTTTATTATATTTCTTTATTTTTGTCTCTGAATATTTGGTTGATAGTATTTTGCATACATTGATAAATTATTTTCATTTTTTTCTTTTCCACGTGAAACAGATATAATATTTTTTATACATGAAGTAGATTGTCCATGCTCAGAATTTGCAATATGTATTGGTTGTTTCATTTAATTTGAACTGAATTTTGAAATTTGGAGTACCTTGTCTTATTGGTTGGATTAATTTTTTTCTGCCGAACTAAAATAAATATACACACAATGAGAGAGCTAAACAGAATTTTTTTTTGGTCAGCAAGTGTTGTATGCAACGATTTGAATATCTTAATCAGCTAAGTTTTTAACTTTGCAAGATAATATATTTTAAGCTATCAAGAGATGTTTAGTTTTTGCTCTAAGTGATTAATATAAATTTAGATTAATATTTTTTTTCAGATTTCTTCTCTCAACCCCTTTTTCGTTCAATCTTTACAACATTGCCTATAATCTTGAAATTTTTCAATTTTTAGCTTTTGTAATGTTCGAAGTTAATAGGGAAGACAGGAGAAAACACATGTTTATGGTAAAAACTCAGAAACTAGGCGTCGATAATTCATTAAAATTTGGTTTTTTAAACCGAAATTGATTCCTTAAAAAAACATTTGTTCATCTATCTCCATAAAACAGTGATAAAAACATATATTCACAGTTTTTTTTCAGCATGTTTTTATAGCACTTAGTGTTTGTGAGAAAATCGATTATGTAGAAATTTGGACGGACACCGAAGTCTCACCGATAGGGCTCGCTTTTTTTTTTAGTATGGAACCCTTAAAACCATGAAAAATACTCAAACAAAATATTGTAGGAAACGGAGCGTGTCATATCATCGAAAAAACATACCGTCGAAAATCGTTACATCGAAAAAAAGCAATAAATTGAAAAATAAAAATCATACCGTCGAAAAATCACACAACCGAAAATCGCAACATCGAAAATCATATCACCAAAAATTCATTACGTCGAAAAGTCATAGCATCGAAAAATCACATCACCGAAAATCATATCATCGAAAATTTGATTCACAAAATCGAAAAATCATACCATCGAAAATCGTAAAATCGAAAAAAAAATCATATCATCGAAATATCATTACATCGAAAATATTCGATGTAATGAATAAATCATTACATCGAAAAACCCTATCATCGAAAAACAGGGTGTCACAGATAAAACTTTTGTAAATTAAAATGTTAAATGCCAGCAGTATATGTTAATTGGGCAATTCGTTTGAAAATGTACATTTATTTGTGGATTTTTTTTTAAATCAAAATTTTGTATGAGTGGAACGAATGAAAAAATCTAAATTCTGAATTTTTTATTTATTGCTTTGAAATGCAGTTTTGCCGGCATACATTTTTAGTAATTTCTTTTGGTTTACATAGATAATATATTATGTGCTATCACATTTTGAAGATAAAGTTTTAGGATACCAAACAGATTTTACGTTTTTTTTGAATAATAAATACTATGCCCTATAGTATTATATTATATTCACCCTATATTCTTTTGAAAATGCGCATGTTTTATAGTTTTTTTTTGAAAATGCCTAAAACATTTGGTATCTTTAGTATTGACGAAATTTGTATTGGCGAAAGAAAGTGTGTGTGTCAAGTGTTTTTCAAAAAATAAGGAAGTGTGTAACACGAAAATGAGCATTTTTTGCTTAAAAAATCGATCATTCTAAGTGATTACGAGTAGTAACATTGAATGTGGAGAAAATTTGATGGTTGGCATTGGTATGTGGGACCAGAACCTTGATTATTGTATTGTAAGTGTGTCAAAAAATACTGTCAAGTGTGTCAAAAGAATGATTTTCATTTATTTTTTAACCCAATTTTTTGGAAAAAAATAAAATTAAGTATGTAATTATTTTTATGACTTGAAATGTATTTGAACATGAAATTGGACATGTTTTTATCCAGTTTCAACTCCTCCCAACTTATAGGAACAATTGGGAAATATCAAGTTGTTGCAGATTAAATGTCGTTTTTAAAAAGCTTAATTAATTTTTGGAATATATTTAGAATTTTGAAAAAAGTTTAATTTTTGATTTTTTATATGTTTTGGAATATTTTTAGAATTTTGAAAATGTTTTTATTTTGTTTTGATTTTTGCAATATCTTTAGAATTTTGAAAATAGTTTCAATTTTTGATTTTATAATATTCTCTTGAATATGTTTGAACTTATGAAGAAAATTGAAATTTATGATTTTATTATAATTTTTAGAATCTTAGAAAAAGTTTGAATTTTTGATTTTGTTATAATTTTTGCAATATGTTTGGAATTTTGAAAAAAGTTTCAATTTTTGATTCTATAATAATTTTTGGATTGTTTAGAATTTCGAAAAAGTTTAAATTTTTGATTTTTTTTAAATTTTTGGAATATTTTTAAATTTTGAAAAAAAATTTAAATTTTTGATTTTATGATAATTTTTAAAAATTTTAGGATTTTTGAAAAAAGTTTGAATTGTTTATTTTGTAATATTCTCTTAAATATTTTTGGATTTTGAAGAAAGTTGGAATTTTTGATTTTATTATAATATTTGGAATTTTTTTAAATCAATTCAATCAGAATTCCGGCAATGTTTCCGGTCTGAAAGACCTAAGTATTACTCATGAGCCAAAAGTGAAATTCTTACCCCCACTTTTTTTTGCATTTCTCGACGTTTTAGGACCTACTGATTCTAAAAAAGCAAAAAAAAAATGTATGTCTCTCTGCCGGTCGGCCGTCATTACCTACGAAGTCTAGAAAACCGCTAGAGCGATTTCAAAAATTTTGGTTCCTAAAAATAGGTATACTCTATGGACAGGTTCGAAAGGACGCTGTGTTTGATAACTGTATTGGAAGTGTGTCAAAAAATCATTAAGTGTGTCAAAAATAGCAGATTTTCATATTTTTGGCTTAAAAAACATTTGTTTTAAGTGATTACGAGTAGAAACATTGAATTTGGAGAAATCTTGACTGTAGATTGGTATGTGAGATCAAAAACTAGATTATTGCATTAGAAGTTTGCCAAAAAAATGTTAACAAGTGTGTCAAAAGAAAAATTTTTATTTACCCAATTTTTTGGAAAAAAATAAAATTAATTATTTGTTTGACACGAAATTTTATTATTATTATAGAGAATTATGGTATCATAAGTTTGTCAAAAAAATGTTGTCAAATGTGTCAAAAAAAGATTTTGCTTCGGTCTGAAAGACCTAAGTATAACATACATGAGCTCAAAGTGAAATTCTTACCCCCACTTTTTTTGACATTTCTCGACGTTTTAGGACCTACTGATTCTAAAAAAGCAAAAAAATGTATGTATGTCTGCCGGCCGGCCGTCACAACCTACGAAATCTAGAAAACAGTGCTGGACGGATTTCAAAATTTTTCTAAAAATAGGTTTACTCAATGGGAAGAGCCGAAAGGACGATATGTTCGATAACTGTACCGAAAGTGTGTCAAAAAATCGTCATGTGTGTCAAAACAAGGAAATTTGCATATTTTTTGCTTAAAAAACTTTCATTTTAAGTGATTGCGAGTAGGAATATTGAACTTGGAGAAATTTTGATGGTCGGGATTGGTATGTGAGACCAAAATCTAGATTCTTGCATTATAGGTTTGTCAAAAAAATGTTGTCAAGTGTGTCAAAAGAAATATTTTTATTTATTTTTTACCGAATTTTTTGGAAGAAAATAAAATTAATTACTTGTTTGAAATGAAATTTTTATTATTATTATTGAGAATTATGGCATTATAAGTTTGTCAAAAAAATGTTGTCAAGTGTATCAAAAGAAAGATTTTTATTTATTTTTTACCCAATATTTTGGAAAAAAATTAAATTAACTATTTGTTTAACATGAAGTTTTATTATTATTATTGAGAATTATGGCATCATAAGTTTGTCAAAAAAATGTTGTCAAGTGTGTCAAAAGAAAGATTTTTATTTATTTTTTTATCCAATTTTTTGGAAAAGAATTTTTGGACTATTTTTAGAATTTTGAAAAAAGTTTCAATTTTTGCAATATTTTTTGCAATACTTTTAGAATTAGAAAATTGGAAAAATGTTTTAATTTTTGATTTTGTTAATAATTTTGTCCTCGTACAAAGCTTTTGGTGAAAACTATATAAAAAGCCTTAACACAAACACAATCCTTACTGTTTTATTATTTAAATTTGTAATGTCATAAAATAAAAGGAGAAAAATCAAATTTGCTTAAAATAATTTTGCAAGAAATGCAAAAAAAGTGGGGGTAAGAATTTCACTTTTGGCTTATGAATGCTATACTTAGGTCTTTCAGACCGAAGTAATATAAATACATAGCCGGAAAAAAGACGCCTGATTGAATTGATTTAAAAAAATTCCAAATATTATAATAAAACCAAAAATTCCAACTTTCTTCAAAATCCAAAAATATTCAAGAGAATATTACAAAATAAACAATTCAAACTTTTTTCAAAAATCCTAAAATTTTTAAAAATTATCATAAAATCATAAAATCAAAAATATAAATTTTTTTTCAAAATTTAAAAATATTCCAAAAACTTTAATAAAATCAAAATTTAAACTTTTTCGAAATTCTAAACAATCCAAAAATTATTACAAAATCAAAAATTGAAACTTTTTTCAAAATTCTAAACATATTGCAAAAATTATAACAAAATCAAAAATTCAAACTTTTTCTAAGATTCTAAAAATGATAATAAAATCATAAATTTCAATTTTCTTCAAAAGTTCAAACATACTCAAGAGAATATTACAAAATCAAAAATTGAATTTTTTTTCAAAATTCTAAGGATATTGCAAAAATCAAAACAAAATAAAAACTTTTTCAAAATTCTAAAAATATTCCAAAACTTATAATAAAATCAAAAATTAAACTTTTTTCAAAATTCTAAATATATTCCAAAAATTAATCAAAATTCAAAGATTGAAATTTCAAAATTCTAAAAATATTGCCAAAATTATAACATAATCAAAAATTCAAACTTATTTTCCAACTGTTCCTGTTATTTAGAAGTCGTGGAATCACACAAACGATTACAAAAGAAATATCTTTCTCATAATTACATTTTTTTTTAAAACATTTAATCTGCAACAACTTGATATTTCCCAATTGTTCCTATAAGTTGGGAGGAGTTGAAACTGGATAGAAACATGTCCAATTTCATGTTCAAATACATTTCAAGTCATAAAAATAATTACATACTTAATTTTATTTTTTTCCAAAAAATTGGGTTAAAAAATAAATGAAAATCGTTCTTTTGACACACTTGACAGTATTTTTTGACACACTTACAATACAGTAATCAAGGTTCTGGTCCCACATACCAATGCCAACCATCAAATTTTCTCCACATTCAATGTTACTACTCGTAATCATTTAGAATGATCGATTTTTTAAGCAAAAAATGCTCATTTTCGTGTTACACACTTCCTTATTTTTTGAAAAACACTTGACACACACACTTTCTATCGCCAATACAAATTTCGTCAATACTAAAGATACCAAATGTTTTAGGCATTTTCAAAAAAAAACTATAAAACATGCGCATTTTCAAAAGAATACAGGGTGAATATAATATAATACTATAGGGCATAGTATTTATTATTCAAAAAAAACGTAAAATCTGTTTGGTATCCTAAAACTTTATCTTCAAAATATGATAGCACATAATATATTATCTATGTAAACCAAAAGAAATTACTAAAAATGTATGCCGGCAAAACTGCATTTCAAAGCAATAAATAAAAAATTCAGAATTTAGATTTTTTCATTCGTTCCACTCATACAAAATTTTGATTTAAAAAAAAATCCACAAATAAATGTACATTTTCAAACGAATTGCCCAATTAACATATACTGCTGACATTTAACATTTTAATTTACAAAAGTTTTATCTGTGACACCCTGTTTTTCGATGATATGGTTTTTCGATGTAATGATTTATTCATTGCATCGAATATTTTCGATGTAATGATATTTCGATGATATGATTTTTTTTTCGATTTTACGATTTTCGATGGTATGATTTTTCAATTTTGTGAATCAAATTTTCGATGATATGATTTTCGGTGATGTGATTTTTCTATGCTATGACTTTTCGACGCAATGAACTTTCGGTGATATGATCTTTCGATGCTATGACTTTTCGATGACATGAACTTTCGATGATATGAAATTCGGTGGTATGAACTTTCGCTTTTGTGATTTCTGGTGATTCCACGATTTGATTTTTCGATGTTATGATGCGGACTCGTAGAAAATCATACGAATATAATCCATGAATTATTTATTATATTAATAATAACTTCACACTAAATTAATGTCATAAGAATAGCAATTAATCACAAGGCTGCACACTTTCTGAAAAGGAGTTGAATTAAAATTCAGCAAAGTGTTTTGGGCAATTTTATATTTCTAACAACAGCAACGCTTTCTATAGACGATAACAATATGTTTTTTCAGATAATTTTAAATTTCTAACCTCATACGGTCCGTAATAACAAATCATACTCAAAATTTTTTCCCCCAATATGATAATTTGAAACGATTATAACAAAATAATGCAAATCGACAGTTTCTTCAATGTTGCTTATATTGGTACTAGCTGTACTCTGTACCAATGTAAACAGTTTATTTTCATGAAAATGCCTATTGAAATGGTGTTAATAGCTTTTAATTAAATTGTTAATCAAATTGCGATTAAACCATTATTTGTATGTATTGTATGGCTCAATTTTATTTTATGCTAATGTATCAAGATTTCTTTATATTTTAATATTAACAAATTTACTTCTTGCGTGTTCGGTATAATGTGACCAACTGACCAACAACAACACAGAAACTCTCAAAATGAATTTTTTTTTGTTTTTGGATTATTAAGAAATCGAATTAATTTCATGAGATTACGTCATTGTGAAAAAAGAAATATCAAAAGAAAAATGATTCCGACAGGCGTTTGAGTTTTCATGTTTATGATGTTTGTTTATCTATGAATTGTGTGAAGAGGTTATAAATAAAAAAGACTTTCTTAATAGTTATATGAGCGTTGATGCATGATTTTATTAAGATAAATTAAAAACATTTGGTTTTGATTACTACATACAACACACATAAGAATATGCAGAGAGTGGTAAAGGTTATTGCAAATTGAAAAAAAATTATGTTTAAAGCGCGACATGATTTATTGAATGGATATGATTGTGAAACTCGGTTTATAAAAAACATATCACAGCAAATAAGTAGCACAATAACAAGCAAGAATTACTATTTTGTTCCATCAGTATTGTTTGTTTGGGTTATTGTGGTTATTTGAACTGGCTTGGCTTACTTGCCGTGCAATTGAGTCTGTATTGACGGTTTTTACTATCCACGTAGCCTTGGTTACTGTGTTGATTGCCTTACTTAAGTTGACAGTATTGATGTAGCTTAACTGCATTACTATAGCCGCTGTCTGGACTATCTTGATAGTTTTAGCTGTTTCGACTGTCATGCTACTTTAAATCAAGTAATTGTTTTCACTATCTTGACTTGACTGTTTTCACTATCTTGATCTTGTCTGTTTTATTCATCTTGACTGCTTAAAATGTTTTTAATGTCGAAAGGCTTTACTGTCTTGGTTGTCTTGATTGTTTTGCTTGTTTTGACTCTCTAAACTTTCTTGGCTGTCTTGACTGTTTTGAATGTCTTGACTGTCTTGTTTGACTGTCTTATATCTTGACTGTCTTTACTGATTTGACTATCTCGACCGTCTTGACTGTCTCGACTTTCTTGACTGTCTTGACTATATTGACTGTCTTGACTTTCTTGACTCTCTTGATTTTCTTGTCTGTCTTGACTGTCTTGATTGTCTTGACTGTCTTGACTATCTTGGCTTTATTGATTGTCTTGACTGTATTGACTATCTTGACTGTCTTGACTATCTCAACTGCTTTGACTGTTTTTGACTGTCTTGGCAGTCTTGACTGTCTTGACTGTCTTGACTTTCTTGACTGTCTTGACTGTCTAGACCGTCTTGACGGTATTGATTGCCTTGAATCTCTTCACTGTCTTGAATGTTTTGACTACTTTGACTGTTTTGACTGTCTAGCTGTCCTAAATATCTTGACTGACTTGACTGTCTTGTCTGTCTTGACTTTCTTGACTCTCTTGACTGTCACAACTATCTTTACTATCTTGACTGTTTTGACACCCTTTACTGTTTTGATTTTCGTGACTGTCGTGAGTGTCTTGACTGTCTTGAATATTTTGACTGTCTTGACTGTCTTAACTGTCTCAGTGTTTTGACTGTCTTGACTGTCTTGACTGTCTTGACGGTCTTGACTGCCTTGACTATCTACACTGTCTTGATGGTCTTGACCGTCTTGACAGTCTTGATTGTCTTGACAGTCTTGACTGTCTTGAATGTCTTGACTATGTTGACTGTGTTGACTGTGTTGACTGTGTTGACTGTCTTGACTGTTTTGACTTTCTTGACTGTTTTGACTGTCTTGACCGGCTTGACTGTCTTGAGTGTCTTGGCTGTCTTGACTGTTTTGACTGTCTTAACTCTTGACTGTCTTGCCTGTCTTGACTTTCTTGATTGCCTTGACTGTTTTGACGGTCTGAGTGTCTTGATTGTCTTGCCGGTCTCGACTACCTTGACTATATACACTGTCTTGACTGTTTTAACTGTCTTAACTGCCTTGACTGTCTTGACTGTATTGATTGTCTTGACTATCTTGACTGTCTTCGCTGTTTTGACTGTCTTGACTGTCTTGACTCTCATGGCTGTCTTGACTGTCTTTCTTGACTGTCTTAACTGTCTTGACTGTCTTGACTGTCTTGACTGTCTTGACCGTCTTGATCGTCCTGACTGTCTTGACTGTCTTGACCGTCTTGACTGTCTTGACTGTCTTGACTGTCTTTATTGTGTATCGGTCTTGATTATTTTGACTGTCCTGACTATCTTGACCGTCTGAATGTCTTGACTGTTTTGACTGTCTTGCTTGTCTTAACCTTCTTGACTGACTTGACTGTCTTGACGGTCTTGCCTGTCTTGACCGTCTTGATGGTCTTGACTATCTTGAATGACTTGACTGTCATGACTGTCATGACTGTCTTGACTGTCTGGACTGTCTTGACTTTCATGACTGTCTTGACTGTCTTGAGTCTCTTTGCCTTAACTGCTTTGACTACCTTCACTGTCTTGACTGTCCTGACTTTCTTTACTGTCTTGACTGTGTTGTAGCCCTAAAGTATCTAAATTATCAAAACATTGACTTCTTGTTTTGTTTGTAATATATGTTCATTTATCAACTCAAAAATAAAATAACTCGGAAAGTCCAGCGTTGCAAATTTTTAATGTTTGAAATGAAATATTAAAAAGTATAATGAACTGACTTTTCGTGTTGTAATAGTTTTGAGTTGGGAAATGAATTAAACAAAATATAGGTCAATTAATTAAATTGATTCGAATTTGATTAGTTGTTTTTTTTAATTCGTTTTATTTTGTGTGATTGGCTATTAAATTATTAACGGTTTTTAAAAAGTAATAACGGCATACAACATATCCCCTCCAGAAAACAGTTGTAGTATTTTAAAATATTTTTTTAAAATATATATTATTTATATTTATTTTTATAAAAATAAATTAAAAATATAACAGTGTTCGTTTTATTGTTGAGTTATTGAAATTAAGTTAACCTGCGGGTACGGGGTCTCCCACAACTGTCTTTAATGTCTTGAATGTGTTGACTGTCTTGATTATCGTGGCTGTCTTGACTATCTTGACCGTCTGAATGTCTTGCTGTATTGACTATTTTGCTTGTCTTGATTGTCTTAACCGTCTTGACTGTCTTAACCGTCTTGATTTTCTTGACTGTCGTGATTCTCTTGACTGTCTTGACGGTCTTGATAGTCCTGACTGTCTTGAATGTCTTGAATGTTTTGACTCTCTTGACTGTCTTTACTTTCTTTACTCTCTTGACTTTCTTGACTGTCTTGAATTTGTTGACTGTCCTGACTATCTTAACTGTCTTAGCTGTCCTGACTGATTTGACTATCTTGAATATCTTGACTGTATCGACGGTCTTGACTGCCTTAACTGTCACAACTATCTTGACTTTCATGATTATTTTGTTTCTCTTGACTGTCTTGACTTTCGTGACTGTCGTAACTGCCTTGACTGTCTTGAATGTGTGGACTGTCTTGATTATCTTGACTGTCTTGACTATCTTGACCGTCTGAGTGTCTTAACTGTCTTGACGGTCTTGAATGCCTTGACTTTTTTCATGCGGTCTTGACTGTTTTGACCGTCTTGACTATCTTGACTGTTTTGACTATCTTGACTTACTTGAATATCTTGACTGTCTTGAATGTCTTGACTTTCTTGGCTGTCTGAAATGTCTTGACTTTCTTGACTTTCTTATCTTTCTTGAGTGTCTTGACTTTCTTGAGTGTCTTGACTGTCACATGCGCTTTTTGTGTTTTGACTGGTTTTACTATATACCAATAAACGATTTGTTCATACATGTCTTTTTGCTTTACAAATTAATATATATATTTCATTGGGGATTTTTGTGAGCAATTTAAATTCAAGTAAGTAAGGAAATATCTTGCCAGTTTTCTATTCAAAGGTATAGTTGAAAATTTCTCAGAAAAAAACTATATTTCCTATTTACGCGATAAGGATAATTTCGAACCTTCCTCATCATTGTCATGTTCGAATCTATTGGCAGACTCGTGATCAATAACGCTACCGAAGCGATGAATATTTTGAAGTTGAAATTTCATTATCACTTATTCACTTACTTCTGTTAAATTCCTCAAATGTCATTAGAATTATTTATTTTTCAAATCATTATAACAATTACTAAAAAATTTCCTTAGTATTAACTTTATCCTTTTTTCAATTTCAGGTATGTAATAATGATGCCATCAACAAAATAGTAGCTTATAAGCTAGGTCAAACGAGCAAGTATGTATACAATATATCGTAACGTAAAATGAAGTTATTCCAAGGAAGTGACCCCATATTGCCATGGTAGAGAAAGAAATTTATATTGATTTTTGTTCAAATCACCACTTGTTTCACGTTCCATATATCACAAATTATCCTCAAGTTAGCACATTTCATTTTCACGAATCATATAATCTTAAATCTTTTTCCAAATCAAGAAAAAGGGTTTCATTCGTTCTTACAATTTCATATTTTTTTGTTGTTAAGGAATACATACGACTAATGTATGTATAATGTTATAAGAAAAAAGAATTTTCTCCAGAGAATAATTTGCTATAAATAGATAAAATAAAATAATAAAAAGAAAAATCCATTATACCGAAATATATATAGAAAAAAATAAATAAATAAAACTAAAACTGTCATTCTAAATTTATTTATTTTTCTGTTTGAATTCAAGGCAATGAGCCTGAAGGAAGGAAAAAGTCGAACGTTATGATGAACGAGATTTCACTTTTATTTTCACTTCCTTCTTAAGAAAACATCGTAGTAGGAAAATAAAACTAAAAACCTTTTATTCGAATCCAATAAAAACGGATTTATTTTATGTATAAATAATTCAAATGTTATTTATAATAATAAATGAATTGAGATTACCATAAGATTTGTTTAAATTAGCTGAGTCTGTTACGTTGAGTTTGGATAGATAAAATCCACTTAGCAAAATTAGCAACTCAGCTGTCGGTGGTCGAACTCAATTATTGAACAACTTGTTTTTTTTTATCATAAACATCATAATTTACACTCAACTTTATAATTTGTATAATTTTCTTAACAAATTTTCCAAACATATGGTTGCTTAAGAAAATCATAATAATAAATTTTGATTTCTTAAGTGTATTTTCTTAACTTTGATTATTTTTCTGGCACAAGAATAATTTTATTTATAAAAATTTTAATGATCGTTTTATGTTTTGTTGTTACTTCAATATTTTAAGTAGTTTTCACCTCAAGCGATTAGATATTATTCAGTTTTTCATTTTTCATTTATGTTTTCTTTCAACTCATGGAAAATTCACAATAACAAAATTTATCAGAAACACATAAAAAAATAATATGTAGTAGAAACATTTTCAATTAACTGTTATTATGGAGATAAGGAAGGTAAATTTTGTGGATGACCTAAAAAAATTTACATGGTCTATTATAACTAACTCATTACGACTTTTAGAAAATTGGAAACTATAAAGTTTAGTAAATGCACTTTTTATGTGGTATAAAGTATAAAGTGAATAGAATTTCTGATTTCGCTAAAATAAAAAACTTTAATGCACATTAAATTTAATTACAAAAAAATGCAAAGTTTTACCATAAAAATATTGTCGTTGTTGATTTAATTATGGTAAAGCTTGGACAGATTTATGCTTTAGGGTATTAGGATCGTAGTTTTTGTTATAAAAACTGTGAGATAAAAAACTATTTGGTTATTCATTTGTATTTGATATTAGAATTTGGGCTTAGATGACTTAGGACTTGGGCATGGGACTTGGAGCTTGGGAATTGGGACTTGGGACTTTGGACTTGGGACTTGGGACATGGGACTTGGGACTTCGGACTTGGGACTTGGGACTTGGGACTTGGGGCTTGGGACTTGGGTCTCTGGACTTGGGACTTGGGACTCTGGACTTGGGACTTGGGACTTGGGACTTGGGACTTGGGACTTGGGACTTGGGATTTGGGACTTGGGACTTGGGACTTGGGACTTGGGACTTGAGACTTGGGACTTGGGACTTAGGACTTGGGACTTGGGACTTGGGACTTGGGACTTGGGACTTGGGACTTGGGACTTGGGACTTGGGACTTGGGACTTGGGACTTGGGACTTGGGACTTGGGACTTGGGACTTGGGACTTGGGACTTGGGACTTGGGACTTGGGACTTGGGACTTGGGACTTGGGATTTGGGACTTGGGACTTGCGACTTGCGACTTGGGACTTGCGACTTGGGACTTGGGACTTGGGACTTGGGACTTGGGACTTGGTACTTGGGACTTGGGACTTGGGACTTGGGACTTGGGACTTTGGACTTGGGACTTGGGACTTGGAACTTGGGACTTGGGACTTGGGACTTGGGACTTGGGACTTGGGACTTGGGACTTGGGACTTGGGACTTGGGACTTGGGACCTGGGACTTGGGACTTGGGACTTGGGACTTGGGACTTGGGACTTGGGACTTGGGACTTGGGACTTGGGACTTGGGACTTGGGACTTGGGACTTGGGACTTGGGACTTGGGACTTGGGACTTGGGACTTGGGACTTGGGACTTGGGACTTGGGACTTGGGACTTGGGACTTGGGACTTGGGACTTGGGACTTGGGACTTGGGACTTGGGACTTGGGACTTGGGACTTGGGACTTGGGACTTGGGACTTGGGACTTGGGACTTGCGACTTGGGACTTGGGACTTGGGACTTTTGACTTGGAACTTGGGACTTGGGACTTGGGACTTGGGACTTGGGACTTGGGACTTGGGACTTGGGACTTGGGACTTGGGACTTGGGACTTGGGACTTGGGACTTGGGACTTGGGACTTGGGACTTGGGACTTGGGACTTGGGACTTGGGACTTGGGACTTGGGACTTGGGACTTGGGACTTGGGACTTGGGACTTGGGACTTGGGACTTGGGACTTGGGACTTGGGACTTGGGACTTGGGACTTGGGACTTGGGACTTGGG